>CAKKOB020000016.1:41130-76141 GCA_918844115.2 Phlebotomus perniciosus
TTCCGATCTAGTATAAGCTTTATAAGAAAGATTCCTAAAGCTTTTTAAGAAACTTTCTAGATCTAGAGCTTACTAAGAAACCTTTTCAAAGAAATCTAGAGCTTTCTAAGAAATATATCTAAAGTTTTTTAAGCTTTAAGAAAGCATTCTAAAAAGCTTTATTAGAAAAATTTCTTTAAAAGCTTTCCTAAAAAGCTTTATCAGAAAGCGTTCCAAAGAAAGCAAGTGCTTTCTAAGAAGCATTTCACAAGCTTTTTAAGAAACTTTCTAGAGCTTACTAACAAATTTTTCTAAAAATATTTTCAATATTTAAAAAAAAATCTTTCTATGCAAACTTTCTTAAAAAGCTTTCTGTGAAAGCTTCAAGAAAATCTGCAATATCTCTTTAGAATTTTCAAAAGGTCTAAAAAAGCTTTTCAAGTTTTCCAGATTTCTTCAAGTGCTCGTAAATTTCTATAGGGCTTTACATCAATTTTAGAAAGCTTTTAAGCTTTCTAATTTAGCTTACATTTTCAAAGTTTAGAAATTTTCTTAAAAGCTCCCCTTGAAAAAATTAAATATCTGCAGTAATTCACTTTTCTGTTTGTCAAATTCCCGTTTCCATATTTTTTCCTTTCTAAAATGATAGGTACCTTGTTGGAAAGTTTTGAGAGCATTTCAGGCTTCCAAAATTTGTCTAAAGAAATACAATTCGACAAAAGCTCAGTCAATAAGCTGAAACCTTTACCTAAACAAATTTGTTTTGAAAAATTCTCGAAAAATTCCTACCTCACTCGCTGGTTTCTTAGATAGGTGCATTGAAAAATTATAAATATTCATAAACTTTTATTAAAGTTTATAAAAGATGCAAGAGTTCAAACCTATTTCAAATTGCTGAATCATTAGAAGTTTTTTAAAAAAATTTAAAAATTTGAGGAATTTCTCAATCATTCACTATAAAAGATCTTCAAAAACTTTTTAAAATTGGATGAAGCTTCAAAACTTTGTCTAAAAGCTCTCTGATTCAGTTCTTTTATATACAAGTATAGATCTACCCGATTTAGTAACCCAAAACTCTCTTTACAATGATTTTAGCCCGATCTGCAGACTTCAATATTTTCCAACCAACGCAATATGTGTAATCTGCATAAGAATTCCCAATATAGAGCAAGAGCTGAGGGGCAAAAAGCCCGGAAGCATCCAAAAGATGGATAATTCAACTCTGCGGGTTGTTTTCATTCGGCAAAAATCGATTGGGTTGAATGAATAAAAGCCTTTACATATTGTTCTCACCAACCACCAAACATTTATCCACCATATCCGCTCCGGAGGCACATCATTGATGCCACAATGGCCTAAATGAGCAATTATCTCTTTTATTCACAAATAACCGTTCAATATAAGGCCAGAAAATTGGCAATTCTCGTAAACTACAATTAACGCATTGCAATTTAATACAAAATTGTTACTTTTTTTTTACGAAGTCACAACATTTTGAATTCATCAATCAGATCTAAGATTAATCTGAAGAGAATGAAATCGTCAGAGGACATGTCACGAAATTTCAAGAGAACTTCCTGAATGGAGTTGTCGAGGTATTCTTGATGTGTCAGCGACATTAAAATGCTTTTTGGTGAATGGTTGGAAATTCATTCAAAATATTCTCACCCATAAAAGGAGTTATGAATACACTAAAAGGAAATGACAGGTGCTCTGCTGCCATTCTGGGATGTATCGAAAGTCTCTGTCGTGTACAAATAGGTTTTCCCTCATTTCATATTTCATCCAAATGCACCCATATTACTCAATTCCAAAATGCCAAATTGTGTCATCAGTTGTCATTTATAATGTATAGCATTCGGAATTGGGAGTCACAGCCTGAATTTTTCCACTCGTCATCTGCCATCAGTGTCTTATTGGGGCTATTGATGGAGAGAGGCGGATATAGCCGAGAGTGTGCAAAATTAATTCTCACAAATTATTCACATTTTTTTCTGGTCCTATAACATCTCACGCTGACGCCTTCTTCTGTCTTTGCAGTTACGACACCCGAGGAGAACACTCAGGAAATCCGTCACATTGGCGAGACCAGGAAGTGCTGGAGGATCGTGCCATTTTCAAGTCAGTCGGTGGGCCAGCGGAATTAATCATAAATCCAGTCCTGGTAATAAATTACATGCTAGACTATGTGGCGTACATTTTACAGTCTGGAATAACACCCTGGAAATGAGTGATGGTGCAAGAAATCACATAGAGTAACGCTTTTTTGCACTCGGAGAAAGAGCATTGAGAAAACATTAGGGTAATTCACAGGGGTGGAAAATGTACAAACTTTTCCCTTATTATTTTATTGCCCCGACACAAAAATGGCAATACTGCAATCCGAGTGTGTTTATCCGTTTCTCCGTCTGTTATTGATCTGGAGGCCAAACGGTTGCAGATAGAGACTTCGAATCTTCGGGGGACCCCCCTCCCTAAAGTCGACCCTGGGATCTGGACCAGGCCCTTCATTTTTCTAAAAAGCCCCTCTGTCCCCTATAAAAACATGTTTTTTTATATATCTCGAAAACCTCTAACGATTTTTTTCATTTTTACATTATGTTTTGTATTATAGATTCACTAAACGCACTTTTCGTCCATACTTGCTAATGACCTCCACACATTCTGTCTAACGGTTTTTCAAGGTCAAAAGTTGAAATGGACATTTTTTAAAGTTTTTTCACCTCCGAACCCTATAGCATGTGGCTACAAAGGTCTTTGAATTTCCTACAATTCTAAATTGGTTCCAACAGACTTCTTTATCCCTCTAACTCCCTCCTCCTCAGTCGCAACGTGTCGGGGCACTCTGCCAAGTCTAAACTTGGCAATCTTTTTTTATAAATTTTTGTTTCACCTTTTTCATATACTAATAATGTATTAATGAAATTTGGAAAAGCTTTAAGTATTCTACAACATAAATTTATTTGGCAAAAAACAATAGACTTTTCCACTTTTATCAAAGTTAGAAAAAATCACAGAATAATAATTAATTTTTCGAAATTCTTCGATTTTCTTTTCCTAAGATCTTTTTCTTGAAATTCATAAACTTTTCTCAAGTGACACACCCCTGAATCACTCATACAATTCGCGTTTTTGCAGTAATTAAGGACAGTTAAATGTAATAGTACTCCATCATTTACATACCTATCGGTATTTGTCAGTTAACATGTTAAGGAGATAAATTATTATATGTTAACGTGTTGCTTTTCCGGAGTGTAAGACATCCATTTAAATATTCTTAGCATTAAATCTATAGCGAGACCTCAATGAAATCCTCCCTCGGATGCTCATTTAATGAAAAGTGTGGATGTAACAGCCCCGAGATAAGGGACTTCTTTGGGTGATTTCTTAAATTTTCCTCCGAGCTGGTGCTGATTTCTATTTTAGATCTTTCGGACGGCGTTGAATGTGTCCAATGCAGCGTTGTCGCAATTTTTCCTCCTCTCAAAATACATAAGAACAAAAACTCACAAGAGAACATGCTCGAGACAGAGTATTCTAAATTAACGCTGGGAGAGATTAATTAATGTCTCTCCTGTGAAGAAATTAAGACATCCTCGCATTAATATTCGCCAAGAGACGATTTTTCTCACGCTTATAATGAGAGAATGCATAAGGAGACACATAATTAATTACTTACTGGAGTTACAGCTTCTGTTTCTCAAACACTCTCTAAAACATAATGTGATTTTTTAAAATTTTATATTACTTCTTGCGTAATATAGAATCCACATTTGTGGAGAAAAATTCATGGAAAGAGCCAAAACCTTATGGTTTAATCCAAATGGGAAGTATAAAATTTAATATACCAAAACCACATTCATATTCATTACTTTATAGCGTACTAAACTAAGATTATATCTATCGTATGAGTGATATAAGAGCCTAACAAGAAGTAGAGCAAATACGGACATTTTTCCCGATAGCATCTCAGTGTTCGTATAACAAAACATACTTTTTCACACAAAAACTTGCAGTAACCCCGAGGAGAGATCTCTATCGAATTCGAAACAATTCCGGAAATGCAATTCAAATATTTTAGACGACAAAACTTTAGTTATGCTAAAAAATGGTCAGTATAGTCTGTAACAGCCAGAGTCTTTCCATTTTTCCTCCCCAGCCAATCATTTAGAATGCAATTAATCAAAAACTGAACTCTCTATTGTATAGCAATCGGAGGTCTCTTAAAAGGTCATCGTTGGACTATTAAATCATGGATACATACATCAAATATCACCACCAAGCCCTAATATGAAATACTGAGCGGTCTGATTCGCAACAATTTACGTTCACACAACATAAATATTCCCATATTCTGCCCAATAATAGATTAAATTGATAAACAGTCCCCATTCGATGGAAATATTATAAATAATTTATAACACACATGTTCAATCAACTCAATCGCCCTAATCGACTCAATTCGTAAATTGTCCGCTAATTCTAATTTCTAACCCTGCTCTTATTTCATAATCAATTATCATGAAGTTTTGAGTTACAAATCAATTAAAATTGCTGCAAATGTGTTTCTTATACAAATACGACTTATATTAACATCAATATCTTACATTTTCAATATGAAATTCTTTTCAACAAAACGTAGGAATTTGTAAGCAATTTCTTATTCGTAAACCATTCAAATATATGGCAAAATCTTTCAATATTGCCTTTCAACCTGAACAAGTATTTGATGAGCAATTCAGAAAATGGAGAAATTGATGGGAAAATCTCTGCTCTTTCTCCACCATCACACAAACATTCCATTGTTTTTGCGAGACAATTCGCATATATGAAACATGTTTATTGGGTCTTTTATTTACCAGGAAAAGGATGGAGGAAATTTTCGCTGTCGTGTAGACTTCAAACTTTCACCGACAAGAAATAGTAACGTGAACTTAGAAGTAGTTGGTAAGTATTTAATTATAACTGTAGTGTACAGGAGAGTCCTTAAGTGTTTTTTTTAATATTATATATAGATTAATATATAAAAACTCTAGAAACCGGAGGGCATCGTAAGATGGAAAGAATATAACTAAGATGCTAGAATGAATAGTTCTTGTGCAGCTTCATCTCTCAAGCCTTTTTCATGTGCGCGAAAATTCTTCTACTCTATAAATATATACATATATAGTATCCTTGCGAGAAATTTCGTGTATATCCGCGGAAGATCTCGCCCCTGGGAATTAACTTTGCCATACAACTGTTTTTCTTGACTGTTTACTCGCATTTGCTTACAACAAAAACACAGACGTTGAACGCGGCAAAACTATTTCCATATACACTCAGCAATTTTCATGTACTGTGAGCAAGGGAGAATATTTCTACAAAGAAAAACCATGACAAGGACGGAGAGAATATACACAAAAAAAACCCTGAACTCCAGTCTAGCATTCCGCACATACCATTGAGATATGTAATACAATATTCGGGATAATTAAATTTATACATTGACTTGTTGTTTTTCGTTACTCGCGGTCCGACATTCCAAATCCCACACCCCTCTGGCATATCACTTATTTACCAAAATTTAATTTTCCAGTTCCGCCCCAACCACCGAAAATATTCAACGAGATGCGGGAGTACATTGAATCTCGCGCCGGTCCCTACGAAGAAGGGGGTGATCTGCATTTAATTTGCGTAGTTGTTGGAGGTACGTATATTTTCCCATAATCTACCACTTCCCCTGCTATAATTTATACCCGTTCTTATATATTTACCCGTCTGTGTTTGTGTGGCAAAATCCATGGTGCATGGGAACCTGGATATGTTTGACAGTGAAATCAACTGCAAATGCACCAACGTGTAATGGATCCAGTGGAAAAGTTAGACTATAACCATTTATTTTGCCATAAATCTCACTCTCATGTTGAAGGCATTCTACCTCAGGATACATTGTTTTGTGTACTATTAGAAGGCACTCTAACGGTTTACCTTTACCGGAGCCACATGATCTATGTGTTCGGCGATTATTTGAAAAGGCACATAATATGACCTTATTAAAATATTATTGATGAATTTTAACACTTAAAGCCTATTAATGGTATTTTTTTACCAGATAAACCGCTTACTCTTCCTATTTTGCCTATATCTCGCTCTATTTAGGGGGAAGGGGCTATTTTCACAGTTAGAGTCTTCTCGTTGGTCTTAGACTGAATATTGGCCAAACATTTATTTATTGATAATAGATATAAATGTCTATATTCACTGAAATTTTTATCAGTCCAATGCTTTTAGTTTTGATTCTACATATAAGCATTCTTATAAAATCGTCTAAAAGCGTATTTTTTGACCCTCAAAATATAATAAATTGAACTAAAAAATTTTTTAAAATATTTTCATTTCTACAAAAGTGTTACGCATAGGTTTACTGATTTTCGAAGCTTCCTGGATAATTTAGCCCCGACACAAAAATGGCAATACTGCAATCCTGAGTGTTTCTCAGATTCTCCGTCTGTTACCGCCCTGGAGGCCAAATGGTTGCAGATAGAGACTTCGGGTCTATGGGGGACCCACCTAAAGTCGATCCTAGGATCAGGACCAGGCCCTTCATTTTTCGAAAAAGCCCCCCTATCCCCTATAAAAACATGTTTTTTTGGTATATCTCGAAAACGGCTCTAACGATTTTTTTCATTTTCACATATGTTCTGTAGATTCACTAGACGCACTTTCGTCTATACATGAAAATGACCTTGAACCATTCCATCTAACGGTTTTTCAAGGTCAAATATTTGAAAATTCTCTTTTCAATGGTTTTACTCGCCGAAAAACCCATCATATGGGTACTCAAAGGAAAGGTCTTTGAATTTCCTACAATTTCCTACGATTTAAACTTAATGCCAAGTCTAAACTTGGCATTTTTTTATTTGGTATGTCTGCAATTATCTGGCTTTAAATGCCAAACAAAATGCCGACTGTGAAAATAGCCCCGCTCTCCTCTATTCGGAAATTAAATTAATTTCTGAGATATTTGCTAGAACATTCGCGAAATCAAAAATTATCTAATCCAATAAAATTTAACTCAAATTATACAGTTCTTTTGTAACATTTGCAATATTTACGATAATAATTTTAATTACAAATGAATATATAAATACATAATTTGCGAGAAATCCATGATATGTCCTTTAAACATGCTGTGTAAAATCTCGGGTTAGGCACACTGGGTGCCCTTGTCTTCATCACACCACATACTCTAATGAATTAAAAAGCTTTTGCTTTGGAATGCGGTATTCCACAATCCACTCTCCGAAAGCTCCGAAAAGCTCCTGTGGTGTGACGACAAACAGTGAATCAAAATGTAAATGAGAGAGATGGTTTACTCTTTATCAACTTTCTGCAAGAAAAATTCCAACTGGTAAAATTCTGCTTCCCTCGTCATTTTTACCCTCATAATTTTCAGTTACACGCAAAGTAACTGAATGTGCAAATTGAAAAACTTAAAGAACCATCAGTGAGGAGAAAAAAATTATAAATAAGTGTTTGCCAGGCAAATGAGGACTTTGGGTGGGTGAAATCTATATATCAGTATTAGAGGTTTAATAAAAATAAGCGTGATAAAATAAGAAAAAGGGTTGATTAAAGGGCACAGTGCAGGATAATCGCCTGGGGTTATTACATTTTTACTCTTGCGGATTTACGTTGACTCACTCTACCTACTCATCCCCAACATGAGAGCTTTTTTTCTCCCGGCATAACTCATCCAACACATTTCTGCTCTTTTGAGCTTTCCATATTCTCCCCCTGTGGAAGAAACATTTAATTCTGTGCATTTTATTGAGTAAATAACATAGCTGAGCCGTTTTGACAATATGCTAACGGTGAGCGTTAGAGCATATTTATATGCGGAGAAAAGGGGAGACTCTCTGAAGGGTGTTCATCTTAAAATTTCCATTTGGTCTGAAGCACCTGATGTAAAATTTTTACCATCCGCTTTTGCAAGGTGAATTTTTGTAGATTATATGCACTCATACATTTTCACGGAACTCATCCGAAACCACACAATAGACACAAAACTGGGGTATGTCTAAAAAAACAGTCATCTATATGAATGCATGTGGCAATCAATATACAAATAGTGGTGGAAAAAGATACATAAAAGCTGCACTGTAACCGAAATTCTAGTTGCAAATTTCCGCAAATGCAAACACAACATTTTGCACAGGAACGTATTTTTCTATCCGTATACCTCCTCGGGTAAAACCTGCCATGTGGAATAGCAATGGGAATAAATTTTAGATTATCAAACGCATAGATTTTGTCTACGGCAATATTTTGTCGTTTGGTGGTGCACATTTGATATATCTCACTCCAATGATTTTGTCATGCTCAACAAATTTTGTATATATTGAGATAGATAAGAGATAAAAGGCTCAGTTTGCTCCCTACCAATATTTTATTTTATTGCTCCATCCTTCAACTGGGGGGCACATTGGGAGTAATTCTGCAATTTAGCCGCTTTTGTCCAATCATGGGAAAATTTATATACAGGGCCACTTCACGATCAGATATTTAACTTTTATAGCTTTCTCTATAACCTTTCGAAGATTAATGAATCTCTCCAATGCCTTCTCATCTTATTTATGTGTGCCACTGATGTGTCTTCCCATCAGATTGGGAATGTTCAAGGAGGATGATAATCCAGAGTCAGAACACATTATATGTTAAGAAAATATTAGCGATATACAAAAAAATTGTTCAATTTAACAGATAAACTCAAAGACATTAGAAAATAATGTCAAAGCTGACGCTATTATCATTTTGTGGGATAGAATTTCTTCATTCTATGTAAACATCTAATTATGTGGGAAGCACCACAGAGAAATTCCGAAACACCAGACAATGAATGTTGTAATACTTAGAAAGGATATTTTCCTGGAAAATGTGCGATGCATTTTCTACAATTTCTCTGAACATTTTCCTGCTGAGAGCGCGACAGGAAATTCCATTTTCATATGCATATTGAGATTTTCGTGCTTCTGAGCTTTCCGCCCCATTCTTGTGCACATTACACCATCTCGTGAAAGGGTTTCTTATATACCCCCAAAGCTTACCACGAAAATTTTCTTTTCTCACACCCATAATACATTTACCCCGTATAGAAGATTGTCTCTTTATAAGGCAATTTTTTATATTTAATATTCTCTTATGTGAATTGAAAAAAGGGAAGTATGGCGGATGCTAAGGTGTAAGAAGAGAGAAAAATGTGTGGAAGATCTTCAAATGTATACAGCTTATGCGAAAGCTCATAAAGTCAATTTGCAGCTGTTATATACACATTTCCTCCTGCATTAGCTTCTCTCCTCCTCGTACATAATATGTACTTTGAATATTACCCACCCGCATTTGAATAGCAGACGGGGGGAAAATTGTGAACGGAAATAGTTGAAATTATATGCACGGTGAATTGTGAAAATTTTCGGGTGGGAAAAATGCCGCGAACAAGGTGCAATTTTGTGGGTATATTATATAATTTTTTAATACATTGCACCATTTGTGTGAAATTCTGGCTTCATTTTTTCGATCCACCACCCCGAAAAAAATGTAGATAAGGCAACGTATTAATTACATAATTCTCTAGAGAAGAGTCAGTATATGTAAAATCCCAACTTTAAAATTAACTTATAAAAACACTAACATGAAAAGTCCTGTGACATTTAGCAATGTGTGATGTTTAGAGTGCTTTGTGGTGTAGTAATTAATTGGTGAAATATGTTCTTGTGTACCATATATGGGGAGTAGAGTTATTTTTCAGATATTTTAGGATGGGAAAAACCTCAGAGGAAAAAAGGTTTTAAGCGCAATAAATTGCTGTAGAACGACATGAAAAGCGAATGACCTAATGCGGGCGGTTTTTTTTCGGATGAGAATGATATATAGACTCACAAATCGCGTCAAATGGATCAGTCAAATTTCTGTAAAATGTAGCATACCTCAAATCAAAAGTGAAATATTTTTTAATTATATCCGCAATATGGAATGGAAGGCATTTCTGTAAAATTTAAAACCATAAACTTTTTAGTAGATCTGTAACCTATAATGTTTTCCATTACCCAGAAACCTGATTAACCTACTAAACGACCGAGGCATTGAACTACTCTGATAAGCTCTTTAATAAAAATAATAAAGCAATTTCCCCGTCTGTTTTATAAATATGTCCCAGTTCCATGCAGTTTCGCTTTGTATTGCAATTTGGTAATTTAGCTAGTTTTCCAATTTTGCTGAAATTTCGCCTCAATTACACATTGAATTACTGGATGAAAAAAAGTTATGCTTTTCAAAATTAACGGGAGAAACAATGTAAAATTGTGAACAAACGCAGTATTTATATTAAGTGATAAATTTTTAGGAAGTCACGTTGAATTTATGCTCTGGCGTGTTGGTCATACCAGTATTATGTACGATATATGACTTTGGTTGAGCCACCCTGTTGGCCGACTGAATAAATCGATATTTGACACCCTCATCCCTCGACAGAAGGTCGGTGGACTTTGTATGAGACTTCATATAAACTCACGGCATAATTTTACATTTCGCTACATACATATAAATCTCACTCTGTTACGGTATGGCGCTCTGGGCATGGATAAGATCCTACATATATAATTATATATTATATGTCGCACAAGGCTCTCAGTATGTACACCTTTTACGAAACTGTTAACAGTTAATGACCTATTCAGGTGTTTTACCCACTCGAGATGACGGAGTTTCCACGATGGAGTTTTGAAATCAAATCCCGGTGCGAAGAAGTTAAAGTGGAAAGTCTTGATTCACCCTCATTCAATTTTCACTTAAGAGTAGGTGCCGGGCACATGTAATAAACATATTCAAGGATGAATGTATAGATATTTGTTATCCCACCCCGGAAAATGGACATAAATCATGCCACTGGTATATATAAGGTGGAATATTTTACATGTATAACTCCCACCTTACCCTTTGCTGCATATGAGAAATGATTTAAAAGTGTAAAGCTTGCTCGTATAAATGACCTACACTCATGAATTTGAACTTTGACCAAAATCCAATGAATGAGAATGAAATAAAATTCACCCTTTGACTCACACGCCGTTCATTCAATTCATCTAATTTATGTGCAAATCCCCAGAGGAATTGTGCATTATCTGTACGAACAAGGAGAAAGAAACTCGCAGTGGAAAATGAATAGCCATCAACTTTTGCCCATATTCACCCCTCACAATACTTTTTTTCTCCTTGTACATATGGGAGAGGGAAAAAAAGAAATGAAATAGCAGTAAAATAGTTTTTCCAACCCACCACTCTGGGTGTATCGAAATGAATTTTGTATAACGAAACATTTTCAGAAAGGCGGAAAAGTGAACATTTATTAACCATATTTCGGAATTGAATAAAACACCCCAAAACACCCGAGATCCCCTAGATTTAACCCACATCGATGCACGATGGTTGGGAAACTACACTGAGCAGTCACATCTCACAATAGATTCTACCATCTGTCGTTGGGATATTACCAAATGGAAGCATATTGGCACTTTTGGCCTCTTAAACAGCGATACACGCACGATATTGAATAGGATAGATAGTGGGATTTTCCCACCGCGGGAAACCCAGCTAGAGATCTTCCACCGACGAGTGTCCGGGAAAGCGCTTGGGGGTGGCAAAACACTCCAATATGAATCACATGGGAAAACAGTCATCCACTCAAGGGATCACAAGGCTGCCTAACCCATTATAGGTTCAAACTAAGGGGGAGATATTATGTACAAAAAGACGTCCACCACTTCCAGCACTTCCACATTTTGTAGAAAAGCTCTTCAAAGCTCAAATTCAAAAACTATGATGAGCTTTCATCCCATCAATTTTATTTTCCATACTAAAGTATTATAAATATTTCTAAGGGAGCTTTCTAAAGCTTTCTAAAAAGAATATACATATTTAAAAGATAACTTTATAAAAAAAAGCTTTTTAGGCAAGTTTCGAAATTTAGACTTTAATGAAAGCTTATAAACTTTCTAAGAGAGCTTCTAAGAAAGGTTTCCAATGTTTTCTAAGAAAGCTTTTTAAGAGAGCTTTCTAAAAAAAAAAGCTTTCTAAATCTTTCTAAGAAGGTATCTAAAGGCGCGCATACACTTGGGGTTTAGCCTAGAAGACTTAGTGGCTAAAACGAGGCCCAGGGCTTCGATAGACCTGCGTTTGGCAAAGGAAGTTCCTTAGGAAGTTGTTCTGATGGTTAGGCTAGGCGGGATCTGAACAGACTACAGTAGAAGCCCCGTTTTAGCCGCTAAGTCTCATAGGCTAATCCCCAAGTGTATGCGGGGCATAAAGCTTTTTAGGAAAGGTTGCTAAAGCTTTCTAAGAAATTCTAAAGTCCTTTAAGAGAGCTTTCTAAAGCTTTCTGAGAAAGGTTTGCAAAGCTTTCTATGAATAATTTTCTAAAATCTTCTGAAAGCTTTTTAAAAAAAATCTGAAGATCTGGAAGAACATCCAAATGCTCATGTTCTTCCTTGGATGCTTTTAAAAGTTCTTAGCCACTTCCAAAAGCTCTTGCGCACTTCCACTCAAATGTACACCACTTTTGATCCTAATATCTCCCCCTTGGTTCAAACTCCTCTAAATATTAAAGAAAAAGCTTTCCATGATTTTAAGTTTCTAAGTAAAATGTCAAAGTTAAAAAGAAAATTTGACCTTCTGAGAAATTTCTTAGCTTTTCCAAAAATGCTTCTTTAGGCAAATATTTAAAAGCTTTTACAATATTTCCTTAACCTTTCAAATAAAGAAGTTAATATATAAAAAAAAGAAAACAAATATTAAGATTTGCTGGATAAGTTGTACTTTAGCAAAATGTTAAATTTCCAACACGAGCGTGGTATCAAAGCAATTGAGTCCTGAAAAAGGCATTTGGCCAAAATTAAGAACAAACAGGAAATTGAATAATTTAGATTGAGAAACTCAAAATTCAAAAGTTGTTCTTTTGCAATTTACTCGAGGGCACTGAATGAGATGGAAAATTAAGGCGAATGCCGGAACTTTGACTGCTGACGAAGTGGCTGGGAGTGGCCAATGCGAGGGTGGGAAATGCGAATTTTAGAGATGAGACTTCAATATGTCTTAATCTGCTCTTGATCTCACAATGAAATACACAAAGAGGAAAATGATGGAAGAGACGTTTCCGGTTCATACCATCTCCTTCTTCCTTTTTTTTTTCTTCAACCAACCACCTTTTCCACAATTCACATCGTCGCTCCATCCCCATGAATATAGAAACCCGACAAACCAAGAAAATCATCCCTTAGAAATCCATCTCAACATTTCCCAAGACTCCCAGTGAAATCAAACTTTTCCATCAGTCGATAAATTTTGCATGAGCTTTTGTGTATATTTGGTGACTCACTCCATCGGCACCCCTTTTCCACCTCTCTCTGCCATGCCTTTCTCTCTGGAGCAAGAAAGGGAAAATTGCATGCAAAGAAACCATTTTTCGGGGAGTTTATGCGCGGTTTTCATAGCCACCAAAAGAAGAAATCACCTCTTCGCTCTTCTACTACGATGACGAGCTTTTCTCCATCCTTCATTGTTATTCGATGTTTAAACGGATTGAATTGTTAAGAATACATATGTGAATTCGCAATCAGTGGCCCATTTATTCTCTGATAAGGCAGTGAAATAGATATAATTCCCCCCATTGTATTTCCATCTCACCGTAATTCCGTATGATAGACTCTTTCCCCTCCAATAATTTTTATATCTAATCGCATACGAGGAAATCCTCTGAATGCACAAAAATGCAATGTGCAGGAGAATAAAAAAAAATTGATTTAATATATCAAGCCATAGATTTAGCGCTGGTAACTCGAAATGTTCACATTTGCAATTTTGCTAAAAGCGTGAAAAAATGACAAGCTGCTGTTATGACTATTCTCCATATAATTTAACAGATATGCTAATGACAAGGCAATTTATTTAATTTCTTTGCTGCATTTCTAAACGAGAAAACATCATGAAACTGAAGTCACTTTCGTGTATTTTGTACACAAGTATGAGTCAACTAACGAGACGCAATGAAATTTCATCCCCCAGTGACAGTTTCATCATGTCATGAAATAAATGAGAAAAAATCCGGGATACTGCTATCTCCATATCTCTAACCACTTTCATCATCGTACCATATAAATATGAATATAATTTTTTGCCCATCCCGTCCTGTTCGCGTCCCCATGTCCGTCAAATGGGTGACGAAAATGGGCGGTTTGGGAACTTCCAGCACAGTAGTTGCCTTACCCTGACTATACGCGGTGGGGTGTGAGCTCGAATATGGGACCGACAATACTCACTTTTCATCGTGTACAAACATGGCACTGAAATTAGCATCCTCGCGTCAACAAGCTATTCATTTTTCATTGTTTTACCATCAGCAGTATCATCATCAACGTCGCAGTGGCGTTATTCGAGCCAAACATTGCACGTTGTTCCCTCTTCTGGCATATCACATCCACGACGACATTGTCACAGTAGACAGTGGAGGCGCCTGGTGCTTCACGCCAAGAGACTGACAATGAAAGACAGGAGACTTGCATCTTCCCTCGTTGCAACTCTACAATCTTCCCTTAGTCGCACAATGACTCTTGATACTATAATTTAAGCGAATTCACTCATTTTCAAATCAACGGAGTCACTCTTTGCGCTTGAGAACCGAAAATGATTGCTTGAGCTTTGATAATAACTGCATTTGTGTCTTTTGGGGAAAGCACTTTCAAAGTGACTAAAAGCTAACAAGCACTTTGTGATGCTAATGTTCTAAATACCTTTCTAAATATTAGAATGTGAACCCGTCTTTAAACGGTAAACTCTCTCTCATGTAGCGGAAAAAGATATTTTGTGCAAAAACTTCAATATTAGAGTGAAATTTCTCTGATTTTATTCCTTTAATTTAAAGTTCTTTAAAATTCAGAAATATTACATTTTTAAAATGTTTTACTTTTGTGGCATACTTTATTATTAATACCTACCTCCTTTTTACCGCTACTCTCTCTTGTGTTAATTTCAAGGAGGAGATATTATGGTGAGAAGTGGTTTACTTTTAAATAGATATTCACAAGCGTCTTTGGAAGTGGAAGAGCTAAAATATCATTATTTATTATTTTTTTAAATATTATTATTTTTTAAGAATTCAATGAGCTTTCAGAACATTTTACGAGCTTTCCCAAAATTTTCAAAGCTTTTAAGTCAACATGTGAGCTTTAACCATTCATTTAGAACTTCTTGAACTCGTCTAGCTCTTAAAAAAATTTGAAAAGCTTTTTTTAAATTTCAAAGCTTTTCTAAAATTGCTTTAGAACTTCTCCAGAAATTTGTAAAACATTTGGATATACATTTTATAAGATTTAGAGAGCTTCTTGAAGGAAGTATCAAATTTTAAAAAAAAATATTTGTACAGCTTCGATAGATATTTCCATAGCATTTCCTTAAGTTTTCTAGAAATTTATAGATCTCGTCTGATAGCTTTCATTTAAGCACTTTAAAGCATCCTTTCAAAGCTCTTTTGGGCTTAATTTCAAAACTCTCTTGAGCTTCCTTTCAAAACTCTTTTTTAAAGCTTCCTTTCAAAGCTTTTGAAATGTTTCTTCAGAGCTCTTTTAAGCTTAATTTCAAAGCTTTTCAAAAGTTCTTTTCGAAGCTCTTTTAAACTTCTTTTCAAAGTTCTTTAAAGCTTCTTTTCAAAGGTCCCTTTCAAAGTTCAATAAAGCATTCTTTCAAAGCTACTTAAAGCTTTTTTTCAAAGCTTTTTTAAGATTAATTTCAAAGCTCTTTCAAGATTCTTTTTTAAAGCTCTTTAAACTTCCCTTCAAAGGTAAAGCTCTTTAAACTTCCCTTCTTCTCTTAAACCTTCTTTTAACACTTTTCAAGTGCCGGAATTATTGGGGAATTTTCATATAAAATGTAAAAGTGATGGAAGTGTTGTACACCTCTTTAATCCTACTATCTCCCCTTGGTTAATTTCCTTTCTCACTTTTATTAAGTGACTTACTCTTGATTGAATATTGAACAATCTCCAAGAATAACAATAATTTTCAGGAAAATCACTAATAGCAAAACTGAAATGCAAATTATCTTGATTATAAACCACTTTTCAGCTCTTGAAGTGCTTTTTGGCTTTCGGAAAAGCTACACAAAAGACACCTTGATTTCAAGCATACCGCAAGGAGCATTAACCCTTGTGCAACTGAAGAGGCATGTCTCTCGAAATACACATAGTAGTTCGCGCGCAGTGATGAATGACCCTGCAGAACTTTCTAAACTCACGTGCAAAATATTCTTGCTATTTCTCGTGCTAGTAAAAATTGATAATAGCAAGTATGAGTGAGGAGGTAATCAACTTGGCGGTACGACTTCAAATAAATTAACACGTAGTGGAGGGCATTTTCCCAGTATTTTTCACGTACAACTTCTAACGACTCGTGTTGGGTTAGTGTTTCAATTTTTGCTATTGTGAATTTTTCAAACTTGCACTACGGGTGGTTGAAAAAAGTTAATTATCAATTGAAAAAATGCACGAAATGGAGAGTTGAAAATTTCTCGCTCTCCCATTCTGGGCTTTTTTATGCACTTTCTGGTTAGGTGGGGTCTTTGCGGTTGGATGTAGTATGAGAGATTGTATGGTCGTTTGTGTGGAAAACGATGCAATTTGCTGCATAATTAAATTTTAAATAAATAGATGCTAATCTTGGGTCGTTGGTGACAGAGTCATGCATCATTAGCGCAACAGCAACAATAGCCTGAGTCTGCTGGCCGTGAGAATGGAAATGGGGCGTCATGCAGATTCAAATGGCATTCTGAATATGTGGAAATTGCACGTTACCAGCGACTTATACTGATAGCTTTTTTGCACCCACCATGTGTGTGCTTGACTTGAGCCCCAACGAATGACTATATTTGGACTTAATTTCACACAGTGGGGTTCGCGAGGGACTGGGGAAACAACAATCATATTATAATGAATTACTATTGCTTTGGGATCCCACACTCCATAGAACCACCCACCCGCCGTTGCATACATTTCACCTGCTGAGAAAATGAGTAATGATTGTGTTAGAGGTGTGACTGCGGGGGTGAGGGTGGTTCAAACACTAGGAGTCAACATCAAAGTTGAAATCTTAGAGTATACATTTCATCATTTTGCCAAGTAGTATATATTATATTTGCAACATGTATAGATAAAGCCTTGCAGAATAATTTATACAATGTGAAAGACACAATGAGCGCGTGAAATTCCATTTTCATTCATATGAGACTTAAAAACTACATATAGATCACGATTACACTCCTCCGTGACATTCTTTGTGATCCCCATCGGAAGCTATGAACCTTTTCTGCGACACCGACATCAAAAGAATGGAAATTTATCCACTTGTCATCATCGATGGCAACAGATGACTTTACAGTCGCACAATCAGTGCATGGCGAGCATAATTATAGTTCCATATGATTGATGGTGATCCCGAAGGTAGATTGAGAGCTTAATTTAAACTTTCATGCCATATAATTCATAGCTGAAATCTTTATGGTGGATTAATCACATTAAAAAAAATTGATCAATAACACTTTTAAACTTCTTAAATCCATAAAAAGGTCAAAATCTTCCAATTCCTAGAGCTTTTTAAGTTATAAAATTAGTAGTTTGTAGGTTGTTAAGAAGTTACTTTATTTGAAAATTGAATTTTTTCTTTCATTTTGAGCAGAATTATTCCTCCAATTTCTTGCAAGATTTAATATACTCCAATCTACGACTTTAACATTTCCATAAAGTGCATCAGATTGACTGAAAGATGCTTTAAGATTCTCAGTGGGTAATACATAATGAGATAACACATGTACCAACATGGGACAGTTGAGACATTTTGCATTTCCTCTTTGACACATTGCGAAGCCATTGGAATTATTATTCATAATTGAAATTCTCCAGAAAATCAATAGGGAATCTCAATTTAGGAGACCATAAACAAATTTCTGTGATCATTTAAGGCCATCAACTTACTTACAATCTGCCCACTCATTTCCAGTAGAGTGCCCCCAATTTTGGGGAGCCGCAAAAATGGAGCGAAAGTGACGACAATATAATTTTGACAGTGGCATAAACTCATATTTTGTAAAGGAAACATTTGTTCTGCTATTAAATATACATTTCCGCTCAATAAAACACATTCATGAATGTCATGCTGTTTCCTCCCACATACAACTCTTCACTCTGTCTTTGAGTTTTGCCTCCACCTCCATTCCAGCCACTTCCGGTCTCTCTACTGTTGCTCGTGAAATTTATATTTGCCAATTTACACAAAAAGTCATTGTCTGTAATCAAAATAAACAGCCACCCCCGCCAAACGATTTGTCCATTGAACTTTACACCGGGCGGGAGTCATTCTTAAATAACATCCCAATGGATTTTGAATATCACTAACATTTCGCTATGGTGTCATCCAGTAAAATTCCTCTAAACTCAGTTCGGATTTCATTTGACATTGTGAAATTGCATTGATGCAATATTTCGCACCATAAAGAGGCATCAAATTGGTGAACTCTCATGTCCAGCATTTCCGCTCACTTCAGAGACTACCCCACCTCCCCCCATCTCCATTTTCACATGGCAAATGTGAAAATGTCACTAAGCACATTGTAGGATTTGCAGTGCGAGAAATTCAATTTGCACACCAACGATTTGAGTGGACACATCCTAACGAGTGCCTGAAAAGGATGAAATTTCACTGGAGTTTAATTTACAGCCCACAAATACAGCATTTCATGTGATGCAATGAAAATGTTCGGAGCTCAATCACTCAGCTTATTATTCTATGAAATGTTATTTGCATATCGCCATGATGAATCAATTGATAAATATTCATTCATGAATTTAATTAATCAAATGTGCACGAAAAGACAAATAACATTCCATGAATTGAATTTCCTCCAGTGTTATCAAAAGGTTTATGTGAAAATGTTTGCGGAGATAAAATTATTTAGGATAGTTACTTTTAATTGTTATTTGATAAAGAAAAAGAGGAATCTAAATATGCTTTAGTTTAGAGCTTTATGAGCTTTAAAAGCTTAATAAGGCAAATCTTAGAAATTTAGAGATTTTATTTTACTTGTTTGATTCAAGAAATTTAAATGGCGATTCAATTTATTATTAAGAGTATTAAAAATGCAAACTATTAAAGAAAAATAGTGAAATTTCGATTAGGTATTATATTTATAAGAGCTCCGGATAAAATTTTTGATTTTTAGAGGTTAAGAAGAAGATTAAAATTCTGTAAGCATTCAAATTTATCTGAATGTACATACTTAATCTGAATCAAATTTTCCAAGAACAACTTGAAAGCAATATTTGGCTTTCATGACATTATACCAAAAGTCAATTGATGCGTACTTAAACATAATTAGGCGCCGTGCTAATGAGAGAAATGAGAATTTTGTGGAATAATATTATAATTTGCACGAGCACAGGAAAAAGTTGTTTCAGACATAGAGAAACGAAAATTCTATATGAATATTTAATTATAACGAAAAATCAATAACACCCCGCTCTTAATAGTGAGAGAAACTTTTCTGACAAATTAAGTAAAAGTTACACCCAGACTGTAATTTCTCACCAGTTGTCTCTCCATTTGTATCTTTTCAGGATCTCCATCACCAGCAGTTACGTGGTCGAGCAATGGCCAAATACTTTCCAGTACAATGCTAGATTTTTCATTTCCTTCCGCATTGAATAGTAAACTTGTAGTACGTAATTTATCGAGAATACACCACCATACAGTTTACACGTGTCAAGCGAGTAATTTTCACAAGAAAGTCGTCTCCACCAATGTCACAATCGAACTGTACCGTAAGTATTTACTTCAACTACACATTAGACTATTTTTAGCTGGGAAAATTAGTGAAACACCTCTTTCTTCATGGGTTCTCATTAAATTTATGAATAATTTGTAACATTGGCAAACAGTTACTTTGTAATCCATTACAACCCTTTAATAATTATTTCCTTCCCATTTACAACATCCGCCCGTCTAGAGAAATCTCTGGCAACTTTTACGAACCTCTTATAAATTTTATGACTGTTCTGCTTTCTCTCCGCCCACAACTCCCCCTTCATAAAAAATTAGCAGAAGATTAATGATTAATGCCGTATGTGTTCCAGTTCGACCACTATCCGTGGAAATCCTCTTTGGGAATCAACCCTTATCGGCGGATCGACGATATGAAGTGCAATGCCAAACAGTGGGCTCTAGACCACCAGGGAAAATCACTTGGTGGATGAGTGGTGTTGAACTAAAGGCATCAAATGTGAAGGTGAGTCCATTAATTAACACCCATACACACACATTTCTAAAATCTTTCAGCTTTGACTTAGGCTCTTTGCTCTTTCATTAGTTTACACGTCAATTTCCGAAGGCACAAGTTTATATAAGAGCTCCCTGTTGGGCTCCATTAACTGTTATGAAGTATTCATTCTTAATGCCAATTTAATCGTGACGAACTCAAACACGTCTTTTCACTTTGTTAGGGCTGAAATTTAAGCAAGGGATACAGTTTCGGTGTCATGTATTTTTTGTAGTCATTCTTTTTTTTTATCAATGAAAATTTATTTAAAGGTGTTCATTTATGAGAAGAAACCCACTAAATATATTGAAAATTTTCTTCTTTATTTAAATAAATGCAGAAGAAATACTTTTCAACAATAATATAATAAAATTCGTGGCAATTTAATGCTTTTAGCATCTGTGTCTACGTTCCGACAAAGCCATTTGGCCTTTAATTTAGAATCTCTACCAGAAAAGTTGAAACATCAATTATAGGGCAATATTGTTCACCACAACAGCATGCAATTCTAAATTTGGTGAAATAATTAAACTAAAATTAAAGTTTATATAATCTAGGCATTAGTTTGAAAATAGAGAAATTGTATATGGTCCGCAATTTCTCCAACCACAGCAAGAGCTTTTCATTAAACGCAGAGTATGAGATATAGAAAGTTGTGTGATTTCACACAAGTGCTCTTCTTCTCGAAAATAGAGAAACGGAGGGGGGGGGTTGCAAAGAGGGTTTTGTGAACCGATGGGGGAATAGAAGAGCGCAGAGGATGGGTGGTTGGGTTGTAGAGAGGAATATGTTAAACACACAATATGTGAAATTTATGTAATTAACCTTTTCACCTTCTCATTGTTGTATAGCGTCGACAATTTCCTATTGTGCCCAAGCACGATGCTATGCCATCTACACCATCTTAACAGACACAATGGCGAATGGTGTTTTCTCAACCCGTCCTTTTTTATTCGGCAGGTCTCATCAGATGGTAACGTGAGTTTATCAACATTGAATTTTACACCCACAAGACAAGACCATGGGAAAACACTTGTTTGTCGTGCCACTAACGAGCTGGTTAAGCGTGGAATGAAGGAAACATCGATGAAGTTGAATGTGTTCTGTAAGTAGACATTCATTTACTCCTATATAGACTTCAATTTTACTACATTGTACCTTGATTGTACCTCCATGTATCGCCTGCACCTCCGCAGAACAACATTTCTACGAAATTGTTGCTAATTTCTTCATTTTACGTGATTGGAGCAATCAATAGCTGTATTGATATCAAAACTTAAAAAAAAATACTAAGAATCAGAAACTTTGGGACCTTTTACTTTAATACCTCTAACTCTCTAAGGATCTTCTTAAATCACCACACGAATGCTTGCTTGAATGAATTACTTTTTAAAAGTTCCCCAAAGCTCTACTTTGAAAGCTTTGAAAAGCTTTCATTCTCAAAATTTGATTTTCTTCGTAGTATTTTAAAGATTTTACAAAATCTTTCTAAAAAAAAGCTTCTAAAAAAGCTTTATAGAGCTTTCTAAGTAAGCTTTCTAAGAAATCTTTCCAAAGAAAGCTAAAGCTTTCTAAATAAACAATCCAAGAAAAATTTCTAAAGCTTTCTAAGCAAAATTTCTAGAGCCTTCTAAGACAGCTTACTAAAAAAGCTTTCAATCATTTTTTATTAATAAAAAGCTTTCCAAGTACACTTTCTTAAAAAGCTTTCTATGAAAAATTTGCAGAGCTTTCTAAGAAAGCTTACTAAAAAAAGCTTTCAATAATTTTTATTAATATAAAGGTTTCTAAGTAAACTTTCTTAAAAAGCTTTCAATAATTTTTATTAATAAAAAGCTTTCTATGAAAAATTTGTAGAGCTTTCTAAGAAAGCTTATTTTTTTTAATAAGGCTCTCAATAATTTTATAATAAGCTTTCTATTTTAATAATAAGCTTTCTAAGTAAACTTTCTTAAAAAGCTTACCAAAAAATCTTTCAATAATTTTTATTAATAAAAGCTTTCTAAGTAAACTTTCTCAAAAAGCTTTCTATGAAAGATTTCTAAAGCTTTCTATGAAAGGTTTCTAAAGCTTTCTATGAAGGGTTTTCAAAACTTTCTATGAAACTTTCAAAAAAACCTGCGAAAGCTCTCTAGAATTTTCAAAAGCTTAGCGAGAACTTCAAATGTTATAAAAATTATCCGAAAGTTGGAGTGATTTCGGATCTTAATATCCTAAAATTAAAACATATAGCTTCTTCCTCACGGTAACCTCAGTTTGACTAGCTTGCTCACTAAACCAAAATAATATACATTCCCATATATAGTAATAAGATTGGCAAGAATTTCTCCTCGAAGCTCACAACTCCCACCTGTGCCGGTGGCAATTTCAATAAGCTTCAGTTATATCAGATTGGAATGGTCATATAACAATCATGGTGGAGAAACCGACAAACATCTTCTCCCAACACACACCGACGAGCGAAAAAATGCAAATGTCCTTAGAGAGGTGAAAGGGCGCGAAGGGGAGAGAAAAGTGTATACAAGAGATGTTGAAATTAAATTGGAGGTGAGAGGAATTCCTTAGCTGTCTGATCCTATTTCTCCGCCACCTTGAAGCACATTCGCACGAATTAGAAGTGAATAAATGTTGATTTGCCCCGATAAAAAGCGTGGGGATGACATAAAAAACACATGTTGTGCGTGTCACGAAGCAGGGAGGAACAGCAGGTGTCTGTGAGGCAAGATGTAGGAGCAATTCGTGATGATGAATTTTTATATGTTGTGGATTGCTGAGCCACCACCCCCCATGCTGTCAATATTTTTCCACCACCTTTTAGCACAGCATTCACCGGGTGCACCCCTTGTGCCTGAATATTGAATAACCGACTCTTTATTGTATTTTATTATGAGCCACTTTACGTGAAATTTGAATTGTTTTATTATCCCCATCACGTTCAGTGCTGTTTACGTGAATGCGTTCACAAGACATGGAGCATCGCAGGTTCTTTTTTTCGCCTCCTCAAGCAACACCTCCGAAATTGTCTCTTCCGAGGTGAAACACTTAAATTCTGGGTATATTTTCTATATTTTTCAACTTTCTGCATATATAACACCCACCCCGTCGCTAGGGATGTAATGGAAAACATTTGATGGTGCCGAAGAGCATCGTGGGTGGGTGCAAAACAGGGAGCTGGAAAGGAAAATTATTAATACCTTTCAATGAGGTCTTGGAGCGATTATAAAATGTAATTTTCCAAGCAAATTTAATTAATTAGTATTTCGCTTTCTGTCGCTCATGCCAGTATATAGCATTTTTCGGGGTCGTCTTGATATACATGAGATAAATTGAGCAAAATATCTCTCGTGATTTGCATTGCTTCATACCTCATCAGGTTCTCAAGAAATTTTATAACTTGAGGATTAAGAATACTTCTAATGAGAAAATACTTGAATGAAGATAATGATGAATGTCAGTTAAAAAAAATTACTGGTTTCCATAGTAAATGAAAAATTTTAATTGATTTCGGCTTTAAAATAAAGAAATAAACATCTCGCTTGGCGTTAAGGGAAGTAAAATTTAAAAATATTCCCAAAATAAACGGGGCAATAAAACCTAAAGATTGAACCAAATCAATTTTCTCAAAGTCAAGATCCATTGGACTTATGTTTACAACAGAGCAAAAGGCTTGTGGAAAGAGCTTGATTGTTATTCCTCAACCAGTCCAGACGGATTTGGCAAGTTGTTCTCTTGCTCAGGAGATATATTGCGAGTATTTTTCAAATGGCCAGAATATCGCGCATAGCCATTGAAGCGCAACCATAGGAAGAATGGTCGTCTTTCGACCTGATCCACATATTAATGGATGAGGATGAAAATTATTAATATATCCCATGCAAACAGCTCCGCAGAGACGCCGATCTGACTGCCTGTTTTGTATTCGGGCCGTGAACCACCATTAAGGGTGAGATATTTTTGATAGGCCCACGTGGGGTGGATTTGTTGGGCGTCCCCATTCACTTTATTCATGCCAACATGTGCCACTATTGCAGTCATTTAGCCAGAGATATTCGACGAAGGGAGTGGGGATCGCGATTTGGGTGGCGAGACAGACACTGCGAGCGATAGGGGCTGGTTTAAAGTGTTATTTAACACACATTTTCCACCTCAACACTGCCAATGGCACCCATGGAAGAAAGGCATAGAATTTGTTTTAGCATATTTGCACTGTCTTCCACCTCGTTCACTCAGCATAGCAGCATAAGGACCTGAAGTGTGCGAACGGTGTGAACATTTTGGGAGAGATGGCGTATAGACCTTGTCTATATCGTCAAAGTGTTATTAGCTCGCTGATGGTGGAAAGGCTCATAGTCTAAATATTAAGTAGAAGTTGTAACAAAGAAAATTTTCTTACTTAATTTATGTATATAATTTGAATTCTCTGGCGATGTTGGATGAAGCTCAAATTAGACCTTTCGTTGATTTGATACTTGAAGAAATTCCCGCTTGATTGAATATTCAAGGCATTTCCCTAAAGCCGCGCCCCAAATTGCAATCAAAGGGAGTTTGCCCTAAAATAACATTCCATCAGTTATAATGAGGTTCACCCCATGACAATGACAAGATATAGGCAATCAAAGGGATATCATATCTCAAAATTATTGATTGTTACGTCTTATCTCGTTCTACTTTAATTTTAACTAACGAATGGCTTTTCTCTTCGTTGTGCGATTAATAATAGAATCACTGATAACTCAGTCGGACACTAAGCTTGTCCATGAAAGGTAATTGTGATGAATGGGGATACTTTTCATTGTAAGACACGAAATATTTAGGTTTATACTTTCAATTCATACAAATGACTTTCAGGCTTGCAGAGAGCATGCAATGTTTTCCATGGGGTGTTCAACTTCTTATCAGAGAGTAAATTCCTAAAGTTATCTAAAAAATCTCTGAAGCGACACTGGGCTTACAATTTCACTGAATTTTTGGCTCCAAGTCATTCAAAGTATCTTCTTTATAAACCTATTACATATTCTCCATTTTCTTTTATGTTGAACACCACTGACCAATGTTCTATGTTTGGTTAATTTGGCAGAAAAGGAGTGTATTTTGCACTTTCCACTAGATGTAGCGTAAAATTCGATTCCCTCGAGGACAAAAAGCATGTCTTCAGTTCTCGCATTTGTCCACCCCCATGACACCCCCGTACGTGGAAGAAAAATCACAATTAAATTGTATATTTATTGACCACGTATTTGTGTGGTGTGACACGAAGAGAGTTGAGAATAAAATCTCAAAAGCTTTTCTCCTCAACTCCTGACTTTCCTATAACGTATACATGTTCAACATGGGGACAACACGAAAGGATATTATAAGACGGTCGCCGGGATGAAAGCGGCAAAATCCATCGACACCCCTGAAGCCCCGCACCCACCTCGATATCTTGTTGTGCACTGAACTGTGGTGTAGCTTTGTGTAAGGATATCTGTGTGAGATCCCTGTGAATCGCCTTCGACTCCATATCCCCATATATGACATTCTCTGGGTGGAGCGTCTTATGAAAAATATAAGATCTCCGCACGTACGACGGACAAGATGCGGTGCAGTAATCTCTTTTTCCAATAAAACCTCGCACTGAAATGTTTAGATTGAATGGAATCGTTACTCGTCTTACAATTTATACTGGGTAAATCCTCCCCTGTAAAAGGTGCAGATATGACATCTGTGAGATGAGAAATACTGTGGTGGGAAATACGATTTTATGAATGAGATTATTTGATTATAATTATATCAGAGACATGTGTGATGTGTTACCTAATTAAGTGAATTAATAATAGAGCATCGAGTTTAGAAGAGAATTAGTTTCCACATCACTATAAGGCATTATCACTTTTCCACCTTCCGGAATTCAAATATTAGCTCATTTCACTTTCCTTATCAGCCAACAACTTTCTCGCAGCTTTAAGCCATTTCAATGGAAGTTTAACGTTCGACAAACAAGAAATATTAGGTTATGCAAGAGTGAAATATTATGTACATCTAACTTCAAGTGATTTCGAGGATTACATATACATATATGGATTGGTCAAACTTTTCTTAATTTTTCAACCTATGACATTTAAAAATCTCCTTAAACTTTTTGAATTAACCCATTAAGGCCTAGTAGTGCAAAAATGCACCAGTGCTTTGCGAAAGCAATCCAATCCACTTCACGGACTAATCCGCTCTCTTTTTAGCTTCTACTGGATGTAGAGAAAAGGAATATGTTTAGGATTTGAGGATGAATTGGTTTTAACCGGCAAAGTGGCAAGTATTTTTAAAGTCATGCATTATATAAGGAATTTCACTTGATCAACTTCATCGAACTGACCTATCAATCCAATCCACTAAAAGTACATATCTATAAAGGTAGTTTCTGGAAAAAATTTCATCGATTTTAGCCCGGTAGTTTAGGCTCAGGTCTTAATGGGTTAATCATCCGTAAATCAAAGCAACAACTAACAATCTTAAAGAACGAATAATCAATAATGAATAATGAAAATACTATTTAAAAAATAGAAAATTTTGTATACTAAAGATGCCAAATATTATATTTTCTCAAAATTAAAAAAGTGAGACATTGTAGTATTATTTCTTGTTTCTTTACCACATGAACACATCATATCTGCAATAAATACAGCATGTATATTTTTATGCGACTGCTGGTGAAATGGAAAAGTTACGGATTATCTCATAAATGTTTTTCGATAGCAATTCTTACTCTCTGTTATACAATCAGTCCTCCATTTGTTCTTCCTTTTTGCCCACAGTGGAAAGGCGAAGATATATGACGCTTTAAAGAACACAAAAATGTCACTACATTGAAATTTATATATCTTTTTATACCATCTTTCAACTGAATAGATAAAAATTCGTTGTATATCTTTGCTGTAGATGAAAATACGGAGTTTTTCCTCTTGACTTTCTTTTTCCGCATCTCCTCGTCACTCTCCTCCTCCTCCCAGGATGTATGAATGTTGACTGAACTTACTTCTTCACTCGACGCCAGAGAACATAATAAAGTCACATTGTATGATTGTAAAGTTCTAATTTTTATTGCACAATTTGAATCAATGATTATGGTGGATGACTGAATGAGTAAGCGGAACGGGTTGTTAATGTATGTGCAAGGTGGAATTTCCTCTGTGGTATACAACTATGTATAATATTGAAGCCATATATAGCACTTAATTATTGTGGGGAACTCATATTAATTATGCTAAATATACCACGATAATCCCAAATACGCTAGAGACTCAATTCATGCAGTCATGATCCGCTAAGTTTGTACGCCTGCAAATTCCCTTGAGCAATTTTGAATTTAAATATGATACTACAGTACAATCTCTATATTTCGTGTGATTGGGACCGAAAATGAGACATCAAAACTCTCTAATTCGGGTGTCATTTTTTTAAATATCGTAACGGTTCCGTAAATTTAATAGACGTGAAAAAACTTTGATTTTTGGAAAATTCATTTAATTCCATTGTATATTTCATTTTTAACACAGTTTATTCTTATCTCACCAATTATCACTCATGTTGTATTTTCAATACAGTCTTATCTCTAATTTTCTGCAGAGCTGTGATGATTTCGGCACTCGTTTGAATTCAACCGTCACTTGAAGTCACTTGACAGCCCGAATTATAAAGACACGAAATATAGAGATTATACTGTAGTGTTTACTTCATATTCCTCTAGAACATGTGTCAATTACGGGAAACCGAGGAAAATCGTGGAAAATTAGACAATCTGACTGTGGAAAATTTGAGGCTGTGACACTCTTTGCGACATTTGGGTCATGTTTGACCCATGGTTTATCCGGTTTATCCGCAGTTTTAAGCAATTTAAAAAAAAACTCCGTAAATCTACGAGGTCTTATTTTAGTCTCAATACAAGGAATAATAGCACTGATCCACTCTGCGCTGGCCCACAACGCCGCGGTCCTCAAAGGGTTAATGGCAAAAACAAACATTTTAAGGGTCGTAAAAATGAGTAACCTCAAGCCTCGCCGACTTTTAAAAAATTAAGGGCAAAAAGTTTTCAGCCTTAAAAAGTATCAGTAATTCCGTTTCACAGTAACTTAGATCTAGATTTTTCCCTCAAATTAAGCACAGATTATGCAATTAACTTTTCTCATGAAGCAACAACCTGTTAGAGCGATAAAATTATTGACTTTTACAAAGTAATTTTGAACGGTTGTGATCTTAATAGTGCCTTTACGAAATATCATTGTCCATATTGCTGCACACTAACTGTAAATGAGGGCTTTAATTACTCGACAAATCACTTTCTGCACTTTATGAAAAAAAAAAACTGTGCCATTGAGATTAGCGTGTATGAAGGTCAAAGAATTAAATTGCCTTAACCAGGAATGTGGATATCGCTAATAGAATGCTTTATTCGCACCGAAGAGCATTTGAAATTTTAAAATTTTGATTATTATCATTTCAATTTACACCAAATTTCCTTTCAATTTCTTTCAAGTGACTCTAAATGAGAAATGAGAAAGAGAACAATTAAATGCTTGTGCTAAATGCCAAGGTAATTTTATGAGAATTCTTGCAAAACAATACAAGTAGAAAATAATTTATTTGATGGTCTCTTTCCCAAAATGAAAATCCTTAAATTTTTTCACTTTAATATATGATCAAAAATATGTCATTTATTAGTTGTTTCCAAGGAAATTCTCTAAGTTTAATAACCAGCACATTAACCTTGCCTCTCCTTACTTATCCAGAAGTGTAAGCCATAAATTTTATCAGTATTTGCTCCTCTTGACACAAAGCAAAGACAATGGAGTCGCTAAAGCGCTCACGCGAGTTACGTTGAATGTAAAAAAAAATACGTTTCTTGATCAATTTTTCCCCCAAGAGTGTCAATAAAATCCTGAGACATGTGTTCAAGAAAAAACTTTCATCTGTTTAAAAACACTTGAGTAAATTATTATATCTTACTTTCGTCCATATGTTTGCATTAGAGTCATACACTCTAGGGCACAATACTTCGATGTTAAAATTGGATGTCGCCAAATGACGATCTTTTTCCGCTCATTGCGCTCCTTCTCCCGATCACGGGCGGACTGTTTCCTCACAAAGGAATCCATCGCCGTGCCATTTGGTGTCTTTTTCTGTTGATTCTGCACACGGGCGGTGCCTGACGTGGAAGATGTCACTGTCTGTTGATTGTGATTATGATGAGACATTTTATATCCTAGTCTTTGGAGCTATAACAGTGCGTAGAGAGCCATTTGGAGAGATTCATGGAAGCAGACAGAGGAGAAACACCACATTAGACATAATAAAAATTGGGTCAAACTTCCTCAATTGATTCAAATTCTATTCTGTCTCTCACTCTCTTTCATTCACTATTAATTTTGTGTGTTGCCTTTCCAAGTACTTTGCACTCACATTATTTATTGTATTATTTTCAAATCTACTCAATTAAAGTGTTTATCAACACCCAAAATGTTAAACATTGGACATTTGAATAAAAAAATAAGAGATAAAAAAGTGTGTTAAGAAAGGGGGAGTTCAAAAAGTACAAAAAAACTGTATCACCATGAAAATAAAATCAATGAAGGAGGAAATCCAATTTCAATTCCCGATTTGCCACTGAATTTCTATAAAAGGTGCCAAATACACCTGAGTCTGGCATTGCCATTGCCCATATAGAGAGATTATATAACTTCATTAAATAGTGCCGCATTTTTAAATCTCTGAGTGTGTGTGGCACGTCTTTCAATGGTTTTCAGTTCCAGTAGGTAAAATATGTTTTTTTTTTCATCAAACTCTCAAGGCTTTCACACATTTCAACTGATTCTACCTCAATGTTTTCAATTGATTGTTGGAGGATACATAAAACTCAGTTGCTATTTCATACATTATTATGTTATCAGGCTTAAATTTCCATGACATGTTGGTACTATACGTATTTTGTCTGAAAGAGCAACTAGGAAGATCCTCTAAAAATGCAATAAAAACGATCAGTTTTTAACAATCAACTCAACAAATCTTTTAACTAATCATCGAGACAAACAGAAGTTTGTCTCTTCAGGCAAAACAGGTAAAACTCACACACAAGATTATGCAGACATGCAATAAAAATATAAATTAGTCGGGCGCGTCATTTTGAGCATCTTTTTTGGGCTACAAAGTTCCATTTCTCATAAAATCTCCCGCCTCGAGAGTGTCTGACGAGGACTGACTGATAAGATAAGCACACTTTAGAGAGTTTTACAGCGTAACGTAATCATTATAGTCTGTCAGAGTGAAAATGATTTTTCTGTATTTCCGTGAAAATTGCATCACCTCTTCAACATCTCCTAAATCAATGTCAAATTTATAAGCATTCACTCACACACCTGTGTTATGCATTACTTAATAATATTTACATTACAAGAAGAACGGAAAAAAATTCCTCAAGGCACATTTCAGCAGATAAAATTATGAATATCATGATGAGTTTGAACCCAAGTGGATTTTTTTTTCTACGGCTGAAACCACTTTTATTTTATTTATTTTTAGTATCTCCGCTGAAATTGCTAATCATTCACACTGTATTGTGTGTATCCAATTTTAGATCAATTCAACACACCGAGTATGTGTTTATTTTAGCCATCCAATTATCCAATCTTTATTGTTTCTTATAAATATCATTATAATTATTTAAAAATTTTTGCATTTTGATGTGTGAAACAGGTGAAGGCAATACTATTGAAAACCTTTTTCAACGAATCTCCCTCAAGACATACAGTAAATTGATTATTTCCGAGACCACAATTTAAATAAACAGCTTTTAAAGAAAATTAAGCGCATGAAAAGCATCTACCCAGACCAGTTTATGTAAGCTGGGATTCTTATGTGAGGAACTCGAAATATGATCAAGTTCGGTTTTGTCTTAATATAAAGAATCGCGTCAATGTTGCAAATATTTTATAGCCAGATTATCATGTATTAAAATTTTAAACAGATCCATATTAATAAAACTGAAGCCTGTATTAACCCACCCTGCAAATTTCAGACTATGAAAAGATAAATTTTGATTTCCAATTGATCACAGAAGCTGTGAATCTTATCGCATTGTCTTAATCGATGTTAAAATACTAAGAAATTATGGATGATAAACAATTTAAGCGAAATGGTGATTCAGCTAAAAATTTACTAAATTCTACCCACGAAAAGTCATCGGATTCCAACGAGCTGTGTCCAGAAAATCGATTAGACTCAAGTATTCAAGAAATAGAAGTCGAGAGGACAAATATTTTTTTACCCACCACTTACTATAATTATTATGTATAGGACAGACAAATTCCCTTTAAATTGATTACCTTCTCCGCTAAAGCCGTAGGTAATACATTGAAAAATACGACAAGCCAATTGATTGCTTATCCACCCCTCCACCCCCTTGTACTTTACAGACTTCTCATTTTTTCTCCGAGTGTGAACACGACGAGCCAGACTTTGTGTTACAAAATGATTAGGACTAACAAAAATAAATCAATCAATTATGCCAAGTGTGGGAGCAACGAAATAAAAAAGAAAATATAGAAAAGAACGAGCAAATATACTTTGGTGAAGGTGAAAAGAGAATTTGTGATGAAAAAATTATTATACCAATTCCATCTTATTTCCTGTTATCTTTAAACCGCGCTTTCTGCATTCATTCTGTAATTCATTTTTTGTTAGTGAAGCCAAGTAAATGCTCTTGTCCAGTTGCTGTCGCTGTTTAGCTGTTAGTAAGTGACCATCACCGGCAACGTCTCCATTTGCCATCGAGTGCTCATGGGGCTCCTTAACTCCTGCCACAGATGGGTGCTTGTGAGCAGATGGAAGAAGAGCTCCCTGTTTGGCTGTAGGACGTTTCTTACTCGGCATTATATGCCCAACTCTCTCCCTCTCTTATTCCGTGTCTCTACAGCCGAAAAGCGCCCCCTTATTCGCAATCTGTTTTATTTTTTGCTTTTGCCTTTTGGAGCTCTACCGCGTGTGTTTGTGTGTTAGTCTTGAGATAAAGAAAAACTCAAATATTAAAAGAAGCCAATATGAGGAAACAAAGAATTTCAATTTCAAAAACAGAAAAAATATTGAATCTCTTCTCAAAAACCCCAATTTAGCTTCCCGTGAGTCAGCGGATTTAGGGGGAGGGGGGAATACGAGTTATTTTATTTTCATTCCGCGATTAAAATTTCCGTAAATAGTCCAACACTTTCCTATACACTCATTATTTGCTGGTTCAGCAGACAAATTATAAAGAAAGCGAATATCAATGGTGTGTTGGAAATTGCTTTTTATGTACAGCTAATGATTCTTAGGAACGTCACTTAAATTCACAACATGCACTTTAGTGAGATTATGCATTTTACAGTCGCACAAGACAGATAAGAACGCAGACAATTTTCATTTTTGACGCAGCTGAATGTTTTCAGTATTTATGAGTTTAAAGTTCATTGGAAATAGTCGGGTGCAGAGTTCTTATTGATTACATTACAACTTCTTTTAAATAATCAAGAAATTTAAAATGAAGTCTGACTTATTGAGTCATCACTCGAGAAATTCGACACAAGAATTTATTGCATCGCCGCATTAACTCAGCGAAAAAGTGTCTTCCTTTAATCTGATTTACATTGGTTAGAAAGGGACAAAAAACTGAATGATTATTGCGTCCAGAGAACGCAATAATCGCTCATTATTACGTTTCTTTGTCCCTTTCTAACCAATGTAAATCAGATAAGAGGAAGGCATTTTTCGCCGAGTTAATGCGCCGATGCAATAAATTCTCGTGTCGAATTTCCAGTGTGATAACTATCTTAACTTTTAAGTACTTTCCCATTAAATCGTTTGAGCTTGAAAAATAATTTTTTAAACAATGAATGAGACAGAAAAAAGCCTTTTGTGCCGGAAGTCGCTTGATCCTCTAAAAGCTCTGGATGCTAAAAATTATCTTTCTTGATATTTTTTTAGTTTTTAAAAATTTACATATAAAAATTTATAGGAAAACTTGCCATAATTCAGAAAGAACTTCAAAACCATAAAAGTTTGTAATCACAATTTTCGTGACTGAACTGTTGTTGGCCAGAGACTTTGGCACGAGCTCTCGTGATTCCATGTTAAATTTAGTGCGTCATCAATGTCGTGGTGCGACTGTAGAATGATTAATTTCGCAGAAATCTCCGTCTTGTGATGCAAAAACAGACGATTCTCGGGCAAAAACATCGGGAGGTGTTTGCGGAAGTGACAAAGGCGGGGGCACTGGGAGCCCCCACGAGAATCTGACTGAGTGCTGGGATGCGTGGGAGAGTTCCCCAACCCCCCTTAATGCTTCATCGATCGCCCCACTCCCCCCGCCACGGAACTCCGTCTGGGGTGATCATCCGAGAGTCCGGAGATTCCCATTGGCGTCTAATATTATCATCCAACATCACCTGATATGCGACCGACTCTCAGCACGCGTCCCAAGCACGTTGGGGCAGAATAAATTGTGCGAATGTTTTGGCAATCTGTCAAGACGCAGATATCCCCAACTCCTTGCTCCCCAAAGGCGGAGACACGGACGCGCGATTGTTAGCAAAAATGTCAGGGAGATTTGTTCTCATAAGTTGCTAACCTGTTTTCCTCAATAAATCCCTAATTTTCTCAAATCAAAACACCTTCAATTGCCGTCCAACTTGCTTGCCGTGACGTGGGTCTCACTTATTTGCCAGCGAAGAAAGGAAAATCTCATTGATTTGTTAAAAAGAGAGTGCACGAGTTTTTTACGCTGTGTCCCCGAAAATCAATTTGACGCAATTCCTCGGTGACCACGAAGCATAGCATTTTCATTTCACACGACACATACTCTATAGATCGCTCACTCGATTTAATTGTGACTTTTTCAACACTTTTCACGCGAATTTCCACGGAATTTCCACTTTTCCACTGTCCGACTTGCACTCAATGGATTTCAACACAAAATTAATGAATGACAACACAATGACAAACGACAAATCATACGATTTCGAATTTCGATATTAGACTACCCGGTTGGACATATAACACCTGACTGGGTACTAATACTCCTCATGCATTTATGGATTTTAATCCGAGGGCTCAAATATAAGTATATTTCATCATAAAAATATTCTTTGATGATTTTTGAAAAAGTTTTTTAAAATTTATTCTTGGTTGAGTGAGAGAAAAAATATTGACAGCAAAACGAGTGAGAGATCCGATATAGTTTAACATTCAAAAATGCAGGAATCACCACGAAGGAATCACCATTAAAATATACAATTTGAACGGATTAAATTTTTTGACTTCAATTTTCTTAAAAACTTTTCTTGCATTCAAGAGTCTGAACGAGCAATTCTCACTTTAATACTCTTTTCAATTTTAATTTTTTTTATTATTTTTATCCTTTAGAAAATGTTTTTTTTTTTATTGAATATCAAAATCCAAGTAATATCTTGCCGTTAAAGCATGCGCTGCAGTCTTTCAAAAACAATCTTCCAACATTTCATGACTAGTACAGTATAATCTCTATATTTCGTGACTTTCTAATTCGGGCTGTCAAGTGACTTCAAGTGACGGTTGAATTCAAACGAGTGCCGAAATCATCACAGCTCTGCAGAAAATTCGAGATAAG
>CAKKOB020000016.1:76241-98549 GCA_918844115.2 Phlebotomus perniciosus
ACACACAGACAGACAGACAGACAAACATTTTGGAGATGGGTATTTTCGGACTCCTGGAGTCACGTCCGGTCGAGATTTAATGGTTTGAGGGTGATCAGGCCAATTCAGATATGCACACTTGGCTTTATGTATTAGGATTTGAATTTCATATTCGACTCTAGATTGTAAGTATAACTTTTCTCTATTTCTATTTCTTATATCATTTTAATTTAAACACAAATACAAAGAAAGTTCCGTGTATGAATTTATAATTGAAATTAACAATTTGAGTACTTTGAGTATGATCTCTTCACAATCTATTACCTTGTTTATTCTGAATACTGAAGAAACATTCAATTTAATTATAAATTTAACTCATGTAAATACATTTGAATTTGTAATCACCATTTCCAATAATTTCATCGAATTTCAAACAACCCTTTACGAAGGGTTTTCAGCAGAATCTCCCATGCAAAACTCGCTAGACTTCATACTATATATGAATGCTCTAATTTCTCTCATGTATGGTATGTTAGAGAATTAATTTACCTAACCCCATGAATGCTTCTCATTTGAGTTTCTCCTGGCAATGGACAAACCTCACCATCACTCGATTTTGCAGTATTTCCGGTATTTTCCGTATAACGATGGTTTTCTTCTCAACAGAGGCTGCGGTTTTCATTTTGCTGCATTTTTTTGCTAACTGAAAACACCATCAAGAAACAAAGAGAAGCTTTTCTCTCATTTCTCAAACTCAATGGGTTGATCTACTGCAATTATCTCCTCAAGTGTTGCTCCAAAGTTTAAGGCACAAAAACTCGCCTCCTGGGATGACGAGAAAAAAGTGGTTAACAGTATATTGAAGTTTCTCAAGTGCACTGGCAAATAAATTGCTTATAACAAGATAAATGATGCGTTAAATGGATTCAAAATTGCTCAGACAACCCCTCTCTTGTGTGCATTATGTCCCTTCTGGCCGAAGGCCTGCGTGGGAAAAAAGGGGTTAAGGGAGATGGTATGAAAAATGACTCTGAAAAGCTGCCGAAGTTTGTTTTAAGTGAAGGAGCAAAATAAAACACTCCATATCGTGTTAAAGTGCTCTATTAAGAATGTTGAAATATCATCTAATTGCATTACTTTGGGGACAGGACTTGGGGAGAAAGTTTTCCCGATGTCTCTCTAGTGGGACAAATCGTTGAGGTGTTTTTCCCCAAAGTTAAGTTCAGTCAATATTTTGGCAAAAGAAAAGAAAAAATCTGCTGATTTTGCGCTTCGACAGACAAAAACATTCCCCAAAAAGTTCATGTGAGAAAAAGAGCTTTGCCCAGGGGGTGAGGGGGGTAAAAATCTTTCTGGAGTCAAACCAGATGTTGCACTTTGAATGTGATTTACCGACAAACAGGGGGAGATATTATGGACATTTGAACGGAAGTGCGCAAGAGCTTTTAGAAGTGTTAAGATAAGTTAAGTAATTTTGAGAAGCAGGAGCTTTAAAAGGAAATTCATAAGCTTTGAAAAGTGTAAGCTCGATTTACTGAGAGCTCTTTAAAATTACTTTATAGCTCTTCAAAAGCTTTCTGTGAAAGCTTAAAGAAAAGCTTTCTATGAAAGCTTTAAGAAAATCTGTAAAAGCTTTCTATGAAAGCTTTAAGAAAATCTGCAAAAGCTTTCTATGAAAGCTTTAAGAAAATCTGCAAAAGCTTTTTATGAAAGCTTTAAGAAAGTCTGCAAAAGCTTTCCAGAATTTTCAAAAGCTTAGTGAGAACTCTAAAAGTTCTAAAAATGATTTGAAAGCTATACAAAATTTCCTGATTTTTCTCTCAAATTTCTAAATTTCTGAAGAACTTTTTAAAATTACTTTAAAGCTCTTCAGAAATTTAGAAATTTAAAAAAAAATCAGGAAAATTTGTAAAGCTTTCGGATAAGTTTTTAGAGCTTTTGAAGTTCTTACTTAGCTTTTGATGGTTCTGGAAAGCTTTTGCAGATTTTCTTAAATCTTTCATAGAAAGCTTTGGAATCCTTTCTTGGAAAGTTTTACAAAACTGTCTTAAAAAGCTCTGTAAGTGTAAAGCTTTCTTAGAAAGACTTTTTAGGAAGCAAAACGATAGGAAGCTTTTTTATGCAGCTTTCTTATTAAAAAGCTTTTTCAGAAAGCCATAGAAAACTTTCTTATGAAGCTTTAGAAGGCTTTAATATAATAAATAAAATTTATAGAATGAAAGCTCATCAAAGCTTTCGAATTGGACTTTGGGGAGCTCTCCTACAAAATGTTGAAGTGTTGGACCTGGTGTACGTCTTTTTAACCATAATATCTCCTCCTTGACTGACGATGGTGGGAAATGGTCATGATTTTCATGAATTCTGACCGATGATTGATTCTGAATATGTGATTTCTCTCAAAATGCCCCAAATTGGAAAGCATGTTCTGTGATTTTACAAAGAGATTTCTTTGAGCCCTAAATCTACAATGAGATGTCCACAAGGAGAGCTTATTAATTGATTTTCATGGCAGGGGGTTTTGAGAAGTTCACTGGCGTTTCAAGCCAAAACCAGAAAACGTGCTACGAGTTGAAACATCATTTCGCACAAATTTTCGTATGTTTGTTTGTGGGCTTTTCATGGGGCAAATCCTCCGGGGAGTTACGCATTGACACACGCATGTGACTGCGAAAGCTTTCCCTTTATTGTGCTTTCCCCGCCAAAGGGGTTTGATGATGAAAATGATACTTTGAATAAACTGTTTCAATTTTGAACATATCCACCCACTCACGCCTATTTACCGATACCATCAAAATTCTCTTGTAATGTGTGGATCTGAGTAAATAGTTACATATAGAGCTTTTGTGCTTTTGTTGACAATACCACTGATGCTTTGAGATTCACAGAACTGATACGGTTGCATTCAATGGAAATAACCTTTAAATGGCAGTAAAAGTTAATTGGTGCGATGAAAATGTTTACAAATATACCTTTTAATCTTTTAAATAATTCCTGTTATCGCAAAATTTGTTCAAATTTTATTGAAGTCATACAAAATTCACGAAGCTTTGATATGTACTTTCATTTTGCTCAGAAGATTGAATAAATTGTATCAGAAAATATGTTTTAACTCAGGAGAGAGCGGGTCAGTTTCAAACACTTAAAAAACTCGAGAAACTTTCTTAACAATTATTAATTCTTTTATTGCCCCGACACAAAAATGGCAATACTGGAATCCAAATGTTTCTCCGTTTATCTGTTTCTCCGTTTATCCGTCTGTTATTGACCTGGAGGCCAAACGGTTGCAGATAGAGACTTTGGGTCTATGGGGGACTCTCCCTAAAGTCGACCGTCGGATCAGGACCAGGCCCTCCATTTTTCTAAAAAGCCCCCCTATCCCCTATAAAAACATGTTTTTTGGTATATCTCGAAAACGGTTCTAACGATTTTTTTCATTTTCACATATGTTTTGTAGATTCACTAGACGCACTTTCGTCTATACATGCCAATAACCTTGAACCATTCCATCTAACGGTTTTTCAAGGTCAAATATTTGAAAATTCTCTTTTCAATGCTTTTACTCGCCGAAAAACCCATCATGTGGGTACTCATTGGAAAGGTCTTTGAATTTCCTACAATCCTAAACCGGTTTAAACTTAAATCGCGTTTAATCCAGTTTTAAACCAGAAGTTGGACTCGAGCCTTAACGCCATCATGTGGGTATTTATTTGAAAGGTTTTTGAATTTCCAAGACTTTTAGACTATTTTTAGACCAGTTCTAAAATAGTTTGAATAACATTTTTAGACCGTTTTTAGACCAGTTCATAAAAGATTTTCAAAAAGTTGTTATTGAATTCATTAATCCTGTTCAGCAAGAAAGCAACAGACTTTATCATCCCGCTAAACTTCCTCCTCTCTAAACGCCACGTTTTGGGGCACTCCGCCAAGTCTAAACTTGGCATTTCTCTTTATAAGATTCCTCAAAAAGCTGTCCTCCTAATTGCTAGAATTAAGCAACTTTTTAAACTTTTTTAAATCTCCTCCTAAAAAACCCAGCTCGTATACATCATTAAAAGATCCTTTGAAAATCCACTTTATGAGTAGTTCTATGTTCCTTCAGAATTCTCTAATATTTATGCTACATAGGAGATTTTAAATTTCAAAACTAACTTTTTACGATCTTTTAAAAAGCTCAAACGAGCAATTATGTATTCTTGAATACTTATATCTAAAAGTTTACATACATATTTGTATGTATGAACTACATGAATCAATGTGAAGTATTATATATTTTACCATCGCATAAACATGTTAAGATTCCGTATTCTTGCAAACTGGTAATAATTAGGTGAATTGGTCGTCTCAAGAATAAGGGTTCGATGGAATGTGTAAGAGTGCGGATTTGTAGAATTTTCCATGTTAATTAGAGACAATCCCGTTTGACTGGGTGTCTCCACACCTTTCGTCTGTAGCCTCTGACTCTGGGCTCATTTGGTATGTGCTGAGCAGAATTCCCTCCTCACTCATTATATCTAGGAACCACAGGGTGTGGATGGCATATCAAGTGCGTGCTGGGGTGGGATTTTTGAAATGGTCCAAGCTGATTGTGACACCTCAGACCAGGAAGACACTGGCGTGGGCAGATGTTTCGGTGTGGATTCATCTTGTGTATCTGTTTATTTCTGTTTTGCAATTTCACCAAGGCATGAATACCGTGTGGGTGGAACGTTATAATTCTCCACCTGGAATGGAATGCGAATATTAATCTTGTAACCTTCTCTTTATTCTGACAAATATATGGTGTTCATATAGTGATGCTACGAATGTTTCCTACATTTTATCTTGGCATCTCCACTATGCTGTTAGATGGGTGAGGGGAAAAATAGTGGAGCGAATTTCACTGTGAATGATCTCAAAGATCTTAAGTATTGCGAATATGCTCACATATGTGAAAAAATTCTTATATCTATACTTGAGATGAATAAGAAATCTCCGGCATATTCAAGATGGTTATTAAAATTGCTGAATCGATAATAAACTTGTATGTAGCCACTTAAAGATATTATATTTACAAACTCTAACAACTCCCATCTATTATTCATGAACATGGATATATTTCTGTAAAATCGTAAAATAATATCGATCAATTTCGTAATTTAAGTAGAGCTATAAATTCTCAGTTTCTTAATAAGAATTAGCACTCATTCTTTCATTTCATCGCACCTTCGAAAAAGCACTCATTATTTTCCAAAACATTCCCCCCTGAGTTACCCCAGAGGATCAATCACATAATAAGAAAAATTTTGTATATTTTATGCAAATACAGCAATAATTCTGAGGAGTTTTGGTTTTAATTCAACACCCCTCACGAAATATATTTATTTGCTCACGGAGTGGAAGGCATAGTGGGTAAAATCTAACACCATGTACATACCTCTTTTCACCCATTATTATTTCAAGTGTGACTCCAACTGTATATATCGTGTTTGGTGAGCGAATATGTTTAAATTCAGCAGCACGCTGACACAGACAAATATTCACACTTAGAGAAAATTGCGGTGAAAAGAAATACGGAAGAAAATGGATCTGATTCGTGGGACTATAAAATGTTGTGCTATGTACAAAGCGAGCTATGGAGCCATTTACATATAGGCTTTTTGGAAAATTAGTTCAATTTCTTTTGTATATCAACCTAGCATATGCCCAAATACGGTAGACGTAAAATATACACCAGTCACATATTTCTAGTTATTACATTTTGTATACCGTTGGGATTTTCAAGGTTTTCATTTCCACGCGATTTTATAATTATTGTAATATACCTAAACGTCTAAATACATAACCGCCTGATTACACCTCCATATATGTAATTTTCTACTGTTTCTACAGCTCCAATGTTTTGTGTGGTTTCCTTGGGCGATATAGGAGCAAAGCACAGGGACGCTTTTTCTCGCAGCTCAATTTATGTTTGGTCTATAATTTCATATAACTTGAGGTCTATTTGATGGAAATTGATTTATTATGTTTGCACAAATGTCGTTTATTTTACGTGAATATATAACCTAATATTGGATTTACTGTATCCATATATAATGCTAAGGGATAAGGTTCATGGCGGAAGTGGGTCATTGAAATTGATCGCTATAGCAGAAAGGAAAATCACTAGAAGAAATTAGAATCCTCCCTGATCACAATAGATTTATTGAAATTTACCCAAATACCCCAACTCCTCTCGTCCATTATTCGACACAAAGCGAGAGGGAATGGCAGTAAAAATTCAAAGTAAGGAGCAACTCCATAGCCTTTCTCTATAGCTTTGGAAATGTGCTCATACAAATTAATTTAATTACTTTTATTACCTGGCGAATACTCACAGAATCATTTACACTAATGATAGTGCAAAGAAGGATATTAGATTCTCTCTGCGGGCACCACATTGAAATTATTAAATTGCAGGAATGCTTCAGTTATTCGAAATCTTGTGTTTGACTATATTGACATAATATTAAAAAAAAATGATTATGCTTTTAATTAAAAAGCTTTAAAATATAATGTCTATTTATATCTTCTGCTTCATAGTTTAGTAAACTAATTTATTCAACTTTCGCTCAATTTCCCCTAAAAGCCGAATTACCTGCAATTGGTGCAATTGAAATTATGCACAAAATACTGCACAATTGATAAATTAAATACAATTTAAAGATTATCGGTAATTTTCCTATCGTTCAAATTTTAATGGCACCTCCGACAACACCCAATTGTTAAATTTATTTCGCCTGGTATGCGTCAGTATAGTATTAACCCGATGATTATCTGTGAATTGGGGCTTAGAAGGGGTTGAAATGGGTGAATATGTTTATTTGATACAATTATGTATATATTTCGCATATTTTCACGACCACACTTGTGTTCTGTGCCAATTGGTTTTGCTGTAAATGAAAACTTTAACCGAATATGTGTAATTGTACGAGATATTTCACCAGACACATGATGTAATAAAGCAATTTATTTGGTTCAACTCACATTACAGAAAGATTAAATGAATAAATTGCTTCGGAAGCACCAGTGAAGGGAAGCATAGTGAGGGTTGTCATGATGCTGAGCCTCTCTTTTGGTTGTTCTAGCAAATTGTATGGCATATGCCACAATGTGAGTTGGTCCAGGTGTAAAGCAATAAAAGACAGAATAATTAAGGATTAATTTCTTTGATGATTATAGGAAATCCATCCTTACTTCAAAGCTAACATTTAGTAATTTTAATTTTTTATGAAGCATCTGGAATGCCCAAGAATGTTATATAGTAGGAATGAATTGTGAATAGATCCTCATGTTCAAATATTGTACATGTTGCCAGTCTACAAATGCATTGGGGAAAGAGCTTCTGTTTCGCGCGTTCCTTTTTGGTAAAATTTCTCTTCTACTGTCTTTTCCTCTCTATATTTAATGATACAAAGCATAGTATTTGATAGAGGAACAATTTGTGCCACTTTTTGCACATGCTTTTCTCTGCACATTGTCGAACAAGTGCATCAAAAGCTCATACAATGGCTAAATGCAGGAATATCGCCCTCCTTCCTTGGAAAATCATGCCATGTTCCATGTGAGAATTGAACGTTTTACACTTTCATTGTTACGTGCAGAGTTGGATTGCAAGTAAAAAAGCCTCGTGATTCAGGGTATGGGTGAAATGGGGGGCAGAAGAAGTTGAATGGGATAATCAGAAAATACCCGCAAATTGATTGAGGAATATCATTTCATTTGAGCAATCAAATTCAATCAAAATCGACAAGTCGAGCAAACTTCACGTTTCACACGCTAAAAATCTCCACCTCACAGTACATTAGCTGCCAACAAGCCAAACCTTATTTTGCGTGAATGAACTGCCTTTTCTGTGGTTACCCAGCTATGGTTATTTACCACCACCATCACAAGACCCATACTGCATGTTGCACATGGCTTGTTGGGGGGATGGGAGACGAAAACTTCCGTCACACAGGAAACATCATAGAGTCATTTCAGAATGGAGAGACTCAATAGAAAAGTTATAAACTTGAGAAACTCCTATATGAATTAATAATTTCTCCATTTGTGAGGAGGAGATACCAACTGAATTTATTGTTATTGTTCTTTGAAAATTCTTCCCTGTGGTTAATTTTCAACTTTTCACATGGGATTGAATTTGTTAGTGTTCCAGAAGCACAAGGGGACCCATAAATTAGGAGGCACAGAGGCATTTGTAGAAATTTATGCATAAATTGAACTCAATTGTCAGTCCTATTTGAGAGGAGGGACGTGTCCAATGATATTTTAATAGGTACTGGTCGAGTAAAATTCTGTGATATTGATATGTTAAAGTGTAGTATTTTCTTATGTAAAATGTTGTTTAGTAATGTATATGTGAGATCCAATAATGTACATATGTAGGAATGCGATGAATTATATGTAAAATCGTGAATTGCTTTTATGCAGTAATTTTAAAGATATTTCATTAAATTTTATACTTCCTAAACATATATATGATTTGATCTAAAGTTTTACATGACCACATTGAATTATTAGTACTTCATAATGGAGAATATTAGCATTCTACAAGTTTTCTTCATCACTTTCGATATAGGTTTCCACATATCATTCCTCCTATACTGAGACATTTACGAAAGGCTTCTTTATAAGCCCTTGAAACGCAAAGTATCTGAATGAGTGGTAGATGGAGAGCTTTTTCAACCCTCAATCTGCGAATATGTAATGTTGGTGAGAAAAAGTTTACTAGAGATGTGCTTACGAGGCTGAAAATTGATGGATTTCACACCTACTACTTGAGAATTTCATTTTTCAACGTATAAAGAAAAGTGGTTACCATGAGGACAGTAAAAATATATAAGAGTTAGAAAATAAGTTTACCCACGGAAAATTAAATTATAGCGCCACACCCCTTCCAGCCGAAAACCTCTTAGTTTGTCAAAGGGAAGTCTAAAAGTTTCTTCCAAACAATTTCAATATTTATAATATGTATTTTAGCCCACAAGATCCCGTGCACTGTGTCAAAATAAATATTTTCCGCTTGTATAGTTAGATTTTTCCTGTGGCCTCTTGTGAGATTCACTGGTGCTCAGAGAATACATCATGGACAAAAAAAATGTATTTGTATGGAAAACAGCGAGAGTGCATGGCTTTTGAGTTGCAAGCTCGCAACAACTTGCCTTGCAAAACATTTTTCAATTTGTGTGTATATTTTCTTATATTTCCCATCCATCTCCCCATCTCTATTGTTCTTTTTCCCACAATAGATGACGTACACAGAATTGCTTCAATAAACTCTACTGATATTTTCAATTTCTCTCTCGTGAAAAATCGTGACGGACACTTTAGAGCTGAAGAAAAATCAATTTAATGCTACATTATATGTTCTCAGCACAGAGATTTCATTGGACAATCTCTGCATGACTTTTGTCTGAACTCACATTAGAAATTGTTATTGGTAGATACATAATATTTAATGGAAACGAAAAGAGAAAGTTGACATGAATTTCATATTTTTTATTAAAGATTATATATAACAATAACACAATTTTATCTATATTGTAATTGGATTACAAGAACCTTCCTTAACGATTTTTTATGATTCTCTTTTGGAAATAAAATTCTACACTTTATTTGTCAAAAAAAACAATGTGATTGCTCTCATTTCATCCATAACATCTAGGAGGAAAACTCAGTGAAAAACATACGAATTTCTGTCTCTCGTGGAGGAGAAAATGTGTGTGCTTAGGGACATAATTGGCGTAATTCATTGAATTAAGGGATGAAGTAAGGGACTTCATCTGGCCTCTCGAACGCACTAAAACAATTTAATTCGACAAATGTAGCAATAATTACAGCATCCTATCGTTAGTGGCTATCATTGCGCTATAAATCAATTCATTATTTCCCTGACATGCTACATAGCAATATGCGTGCGCAACAATTCATCATTATCATTGAATGAAGTGGATAGTCGATGACTTCATGTCAAACAGTGCGAATAGGAGCCACTTCCCTTTGCTAATTATTACACAGAGTATGAGAAAAGGATATTCCGCTTCATGAAATGAATAGATGAACAGATCCCATGTGAGCCTCACAAAATCCAGATGGAAACTGTTTTGAACCAGGGTTTTAGCTGTAATCATTTAAAATTCAAAGTTTTTCACTTTAGATTACATAATTCTCTATTTTAATCATCCGCTGTGTTTAAAAACGCTGCGGTATCTCAACACTACCGAGAAACCATTAAATCGTATAAGTACAACATTAATTTTAATACTTCATCCATCTACGCTACATAGTGTCTTCCATCCTCATAAACACCACCCCCTCACTTCTATGCATCCCTTCGACAACCACATCAGGTTCACCCATGGTCATTCGGGCTACGTAGCGGATTTCATACGAAATATTTCATGCTCTGTTGAAGGTTTGAATATTAAGGTCAATCTGGCATGCTTCCATAAATATATTATATATGAATGAATTAAAAAATTCTATTATATATATCAAGTGCTTCGCAGTACAAATGCACTGATAGTTGTAAGAAATTAACCTTTGTATTTAAATACTGTGAAAGGCGAAATAATATTTTCATTGGAAAAGTTATTGAATGAAAATACCCCGAATATTGTGAAATATTTTTTGAATTTATATGCAAATTTCAAAAATATTCATTAAAAGTTTACAAAAATAGTTGCTTTTAACTCATTTTCAATATAATTACCTTTTCTACATATTTCCAGGAAGCTACAAATAATTATTAATATCATACGCTCTTTTGTATAAAAAAAATCAACTTAATTACTAGGACAATTTGTCATATTTTGTCATTGAAGAAATAACATTTTATAAAAACCGAGTCAAATTAGCTTTCTACCTTTATTAAAATTAAAAGTTTGAACTCGCAAAAGTGCACTGAATTTCAATTATAATATCTTCCAATTCAAGTTCTTTCACTAGAAGAGTGAAAATAATGGTACCTAACTCAAAATTGAATTATAATATTGAAATTACTCCTTGAGAAAACTGAAAATTGTAGTTTTGCACCAAAAATGAAGTCTGCAACAATATAAAAGATAAATTTCTAACAATAGTTTTTTGAAGTTTTGCGGAGATACTAATTTTCTCAATATTTTCCCATCCACTTTCCCAAACACCTGATATTCTCTTCATGTGCTGAGATGATTTTCATGGAAAAAGATGAAAAGGAGGTCTGATCAAAAATTTACCCTGTTTTCTTGTAGTTGTTCCGACTCTTCAGCTGGACTTGGGATCAAATTTAAATCCGGAAGATATCGAGGAAGGAGATGATGTCTACTTCGAATGCAAAGTACACGCTAATCCTGCTGCATACAAAGTTGTATGGAAACATAACGTGAGTACACATTTTGATGCTCTCCGATTCTCTATTATTAATGAGCTTAATATGGAGATTTTTTATGCGCTCCCACTCAAATTTGCAAATTGCCCAGACGTGATCATAAATCTCGCACGAAAATGGTAATATTTTGTGCATATAAAAAATTAAATGAATTCGTCTGTATCTGTTTTCGCGGGTTTTTACCCAGGACATTGCCATTAGGCAAAATTACATCCGACGTCTTGTAAAATGTGTGTCATGTGACAAAATTGCATGTTACCTCCTAATAAGCGGCACAATTGAAGATTGAACGGGGTATTTGCAAAATATCATAAAACATTTCCCGCATGTCTAAGTGCAATTTGTCATTGGGTGTACCGGTAATGTATCGTGAATAAGAAGATTCAACCCTGCCGAGGACCAGCGAAAAAAAATGAGATGACAGCAAAAAATCAATGAAATTTAATTGCAACTCCATGGACTATGCAATTCAGCGTCGTTGTAAAATATTAATTATGTGGGGGGGGGTGGCAATTGAATATGACAACTTTCTCATTATTTTCCCACATTAGACGTTACCTACACGAGTAATTTTGAGTGCACTCATGCTAAAATGACATTAACTGTCTAATAAAACCATGACGATTAAAGTTAAATACCCAATTAAATAACAAAGTTTATTAATTGTGCTCTTCATAATAAGCTGTTAATGAACTTTCAATGATCCTTCACTTGCTCCCTCATCTGCCATCTCACATGGTTATATGCATTTTAATTGAATCCCTCATTCCACTACTCCTTCGCAGTACATTTTCCAACATTTGCCATCTCCTTTTGTTAGTTCGCTCTCGCAAATGGAGGAGCTCATTTTATCATCGTACACTATCTATGTTTGCATATCGAAGCTACATATTATACGTGCATGATTGCACGTAAATATATAATATATGAGGAAAATATCTCCGTGCATTAATATATGCTGTCGATAGAGAAAAAGTGCAATATCATCAGGATAAAATTTTCAAATATTTATTCTATTGGGTAGAGACATCACTTATGGAACACATTAAAAAGTGAACCAAAAAATCAACATAAGACAAGGGGGAGATATTGCGGTTAAAGAGGGGTACACTACTTCCCAAGTTTTCAAAAAAAAATCCAGCACTTCGGAAGTGTTGGAGGGCTTTTGGGGGAAAACTTGAAAAAAAAACTTTGAAAGAAAGCTTCAAGGAGCCTTGAAGAGAAAGCTTAAATGAGCTTTGAAAATCAATAAAAAGAAAGCCTTAAAGAGCTTTGAGAAGAAGTCTTAAAGAGCTATGAAAGTACTTTAAAGAGTTTTGAAAAGAAAGCTTAGAAAAGTTTTCAAATGAAGGCTAAAAGTGCTTTGAAATAAAGCTTAAAAAAGCTTTGATGGAGACTTTAAAAGAGCTTTGAAATGGAGCTTTTAAGAGCTTTGAACATAAACTTAAATGAGCTTAGAAATGAAGCTTAAAAACGCATTGAAGGAAAGCTTTAAAAAAGAGCTTTGAATAGAAAGCTTAAAAGAGCTTTGACGGGGACCTTAAGAGAGCTTTAAGAAATCTGTAAAGAGCTTTATATAAAAAAAAATATATAAAATTATCCAAAAAATGTGTTGGAAGATGTTTGATTGTTTAAAAAATAACTTATATTATAGCACTTACACTTCCAAAAATAAAAGTACACCATTTCTGACCATAATATCTCCCCTTTGACGAAAGATTAAAATTAGTTAAGAGAAATTAAAAATTCGAAGATTTTAGTAAAATTCAGAAAAGTTATTTTAAGATATGATAATATTAAACGGACTAGAGAGTGAAATTTAGTCACTAAGGAACAGATTTGTATGAGAAAATACTAAATACAATAGAAAATACATAAGGAATTATGATATAAAATTTTCAGGATGGTACTACTTCCCCAATTTATTCACAAAGCTTAAATCAAGCTTTTGTTTAGGTAAATGCTGCTACAAATAATTTCACAGAGTGTATATAAACGTGTTGCCTAAATGAAAAATTGCGCGCTGACGAGAACACATTGTTCCGGAATACATTCTTCCCTCTTCATCCCATCTTCAGAATCCCTCAAAAGCACCTCTTGGAGTTCGTTAAGACAGATGGAGAATGGCAAGGATTCATCCATCCAATCCCAACCGCAATTATTTAATTAGACCTTGTAGCGAATAATTTAATTATTTGATTAAAAACCGCCTCTTGTCGACATTTCTCAAGCATTTTATACATCCTGAATATTTTATTAAAACTCACATTCCAAATGAATTACCATACATGGGAATTTTGGGATGGGAAAGCGAAAAGTGCGGGGAGTACATTAAAATGTAAAATATCGTTACTTCGTTATTATTAATGTTGAAATGCAATTCACGAACAGTCGTAAATTTAATAAAATTGTAGAGTTTGTGCAGAGCAGCCAGAGAGAAAGGATGTGATTTTGATTTCACAAAAATCTGCCATATCCGATGTGAATATGTGCTCATATATATGAGGCAAAAGTAACCATAAATATTATTTAAGATGAAATTCTCAACCGATTTTATATATCGAATTTGTATGAGAAGAAGAAAAAACGATGATGATAAAGAGGCCAGGGACATAGAAAAAGGAAGAGAGACAATCACATTCAGTCGTGCTTGACGTTCTTCACGCCCCTCGATTTTTATCCTCATTCAATAGCAAAGACACATACTGAACATGCGATTTATAAATTTTCCAACATTTTACTTTTATTGCCCTAAATTTTTTATGAAATGTTCACCATCTTTTTGTACTTAGACCATTAATATTTCATTTTCAGCGGGATTTCTCCTCTCTCAATCACCCTTCCATTATGCTTGTAACATCAAATTGCCAGAAACCCACTCTCTCGAGCAAAGCTGTGCCTCTCACAGTTCTTTTCCAACACAAAACTGTCCACCCCATTGGCAATAAGTATTATTTGTATGTCATAAAAAGTATCATATTACTATTTGCCATTGCATTTCATTTTGTTGCAGTGCCATAACTCAATTGTTTGTGTTTCACCGAATATACAGATAACGAAGTAATTTCAAAAAATATAAGTATAAATGCAGTAAAAATGCACGGTAAGCCTATTATAGATTATTCTACAATGCACTATGTATCCTATATTATTGATTTTCTGCTGAATAGTGAAATTTTTGGAATTCAAATCATTTTAGTGAAATGCAAAATAAAAAAGCAGTTTCAATTCAATATTTTATAATTTGATATTGCAGAAATTCTATTGTCAAAATATCTATTTTCACGTTGAATTAATTCAGTATAGGTATACACTTTATTAAATTCAGTAAACATATTTCTCGTTAGGTATATTATATACCAAGGGGGAGATATTATGATCAAAAAGACGTACACCACTTCCAACACTTCCACTTTTTGTATAGGAAAGCTCTCCAAAGCTATAATTCTAAAGCTTTCNNNNGGCGATACCACTTATGGGCCACTTAAGAATATTGATGCTCATATCTTTGAAGCGGCTTGTCAGATTCAAATGAAATTTTTACTAAAACTTCTTTGAGGTTCAATACCTATTGATATATCAAGATGATTTTGTTCCAACATTTTACTGACCTTCACAAAAAAATATTCTTTCTGAAAATGCAAAATTCACCACTCATGGGCCACCTAAAATCCAAAGAAGAAATGAACTAAAATAAACTATATACATAAAGGAAAAAAATAGTTGAGGGAAATGGAAAATTCTAACATTTCAGAGAATTTCAAACACATTTTGTTGAGTTTGACATTTGAGACCCGTGAGGCGATGCTTTAATAGGGGTGGCCCATCAAGTGGTAAATTCGTATTCCTAAATACCCCACTCATAGGCCACCCCAAAATTTCAGAAAATTTTTAAAAATTTTATAAAAAGTGGACATTAAAGGGAAGTTTAGTCACTTAGGAAGAGGTGATTGTGTTCAAATTATAAATTTCAACGAGATAAGATAAGAAATTAGGCCGATAAAATTTTCAAAAACCTCAGCAAAATGCTTAAGGATTTGATTCATTTTGCATCGTTTTTCGCATTATTTAAATATTTCCCTCAAAACATATTTTATTTTACTTTAATATCGAAGAAAACATTATTTATCAATTCTTCATATAATAGCAAACAAAAGATTACCAATTTTGGATTTCTCCAAATTCTGCATTGATAGAAAATCGAGTTATCTTTTAGTGGCCCATAAGTCGGGCATGGCCCATGAGTGGTGACACCACCCTAGAGCAAAAAAGTTTGAATAAACAGCTTTTGGCTTTCTATGAAGTGTTCCAAACAATTTGAAACTATTAGATGTACAAAGGAACAGCTTTACCATATTCATATTGTCTTCTGCGGTAGCCGATCACAGTATAGACATGCAAAATCAATTAATCCATCAATTTAGCGTTTATTGCATCAACAGGCGACATCCTTTCATTTTGCAAAATTAATTTCATTTGCCTTTTCATCCCCATTGCCCGCATCCGCTTTATAACACATTTTAGATATATTGATGCCATCACTTTGTCCACAGATTTCTGCCATGGAATGTCGTGTTGGCTTATCATGAGTCTCGCCCCTCGATATTGTCTCACACTCATCATCTCGGCCCTCGGCCAAAAGTCTGAGATCCTGGGGGTTGATAAAACTGGTCGATGGTGGTGGAATTAAATTGAATTTCTTTTGAGGTCACATAGAATGTGCGACAAATATGGAGAAGGAAAAGTTTACACCACCAAATTATATCGAAGGGGTATAGCAAAAGAGTGGAAAAGCGTATCCTCCAATTACTAAATTGATTAGTCATTTACATACAATTTATTTCTTGTGAGCCTGCTTTACATATTTACACCATCAATACCCATTGGAATGACAAGCATTTTCCCCTTCACCAGCAGCCTTTTTTCCGCTTGTACATAATTTATCATTCCACGGTACATAAAACTCAAACAAATTTACATTTTCGTTTTCACTGTTAAGTATTTTTGATTTTAATGTCTAAATTATGAATTATTGTGTGAAATAGAAAGGTAAATTCGACATTAAGTATCGCAGACCCTATATTAAAAGAAACGTTTGTTAAGGATATGTATATCTAATCAAGCCCTTCAATTGTGAACAGGACATGCGATAACTATAGCATTATTTGTAGTTTTAATATCAAGAAGCTTTTATATCAACTATTTATGTTTTATCTGAGTACAAAATGTAGGATATCTTACAATAAATCAAAAAATACGACATGATGAGGGAAGAAACTATAATTGTAAAACATAGTAAAAAAACATATGAATAATTGCTATATACATACATAATAATTTTGTATGAAATTTCCCCAACATTTAATATGTACACGCAAGAGAGTTGTTCATAAATTGACAAGTGTATACCTACTTTTGTGTTCTCGGGAGATATTTGAAAGACCTTCTTATATTGAAATATGACGCAAAAAGTTCACTTTCTCCAGAGGGGGTTTAAAATTGTGTTCTTCAAAGGAATATTACACCGCCACAGCGTGAATGCCTGGCGGGAATTTCCACTTTGCCAGCCTGAATGAGACTGCTGAAGCCAATTTCCCTCCACGATTTTGACACTTTATCGAAAATCTATATTATTAATACTACGTGTATATGTGATAAAGTTACAGTGAAAGCCATTTTCATGGGGATTTCGGGGTGTGTGCTAAAATTTAACCCTTACCATCATATCGCGTTTATTTCAAAGACGACGCGCTATTTTAAAATTACTCCTTTTATGGCGTCGCGTAGCACACATGCCATTAAAACACGAAACGAAAGCTGGGAGAAAATTATTTTATTTCTGCCACTGCTTGGGTGCCGATAATTGTTGGCAATATTGATAAGAGATTTACGATGTGTATCATAGCAGTGTCACAATCACTAAATTGATCACTTCACACTCACTCAATGGCAATTGCCATCACAGTATCACCCTCATTTTATGGTCTTTCACTCAAATTTAATGTATCTGAAAGTGTTTAGCTCAAATTGTATTAATTGCAATTGGTATTTTTGCACACACAGTTATTCCATGATCTGTTGGTAATTGATTCCATTTTTATGAATGATTATTTTCTCATCACCAGGCGCCTCCATCAAAACGCCTATTATATAAGACTCGATAACGATTGTCGGAAGTTCATAAACCTTTAATAATAAATCACTTATAATATTTATTTCTTAACATAACCAAATCAATTCTATGGCAAATGCCAAATGATGAAATGAATCATATTTACAGAATATTATTTAAAATTAAAGCCCTTTTATTTCATGTTCATTTCACTTCATTTATTTGTAATGTGAAAGAAATGAATGACAAGTAAAAAATACGGAAATAGAACAGTAAAATGTGAATAGAAATGGGGATGATGCTGTGAGTTTCTCCCATCAGCTTCCTCGGCTGCGCCTCCCCCCTTGGTTTGATATAAATTGTAAATTGATTTTTGGCGTCACCTGATGGAAATTTGTCGGTTACTCAACACACACACGGTGGATGCAAAGGAAACAGAGAGCTTTTCCTTGAGGTGCGGGTGGCGCATGAAGACGAAGGAAGGAAAAAAATGAGAAAAGAAAATAGCAATGTTGGGAGGGAAAAACATTTGAGGAGAAGGAAAGTTGAAAAGTGGATATTACAAGGGAAAATGCCAGCACATGGCTGCAGAGAAAAGCAGTTGTCCAAATAGGGGAATTGTTGAGAGCCCAGAGAAGTGATTCGAATAATATGGGATCGTATAAAATACGACTTGGATGTGATGATTATTTGGGTGGGGAGATGAAAAGCAAATACATAATCTAATATTGTGTTTCATTTCTATTTTCCCGTCTGGTACTCCCCATCACTGGGGCTAGATTGAACTCCTTCCATCGTCCTTATCACACTAAGTATGAGAAATACGCACACAATCATGGGAAAATGCATGAGAGGGTGAAGTGATTTGGTTAATGCAAGTTACTAAAAGCTCTTTCTCATGATGGCATCGGCTTGTGAACAAAAAATTTATTTTAACCAACCATCAGAGTGAAAGAGAACAAGGAAATTCATGGTTGAGAATCATGTTGCAAAAGTTAAAATCCATGAATAAGGACAAGAGAGTTTCACAACAGATAGGATTCTAATGTTTGTCACCTCAAATTGCTTCTTTTCTTTTTATTTTATCCGGAAAATAAAACGAGTAATTTATGTAAATCCTAATAAATCCCTACCTATATCCGTCTTTGAAAGATTTTTCTTAATTTAAAAAAAATTGAAACATTTTACCAAATATCAAATATTTTGTCGAAATGTTTGGCTTCATTTGGTAAAATTTATACCAATTTATTTTTGTAGAAATTTCATTAAAATTATATTAATTTTGATAAAGTGGATGCATTTCCCGGCAAAATAAATTTGTTAAACCTATTACAACTGACAATTTTAATAATATGGATCCACATTCAGAGGACTTTAGTAAAATTTCAACAAATTTTCAGCTTTAAAAACTCATTTTCAGACTTTCAGGCAAACCCTGTTATATATTTAAGTATGGCAAATTTTGTTTGCTCGGTTACAAAATCCTGGATCTCTTGAATCTACTGAATACCTCCTTGATATAGGAAGACCATGGCTTATACCTTCACGTACTGGATGTGTCACAAGTTGTAACGATTCGCTTCTGGTCACCCGAGTTGAGAACATTCACTTTCCCGTATTATATATCTATTTCGGCGCGATTCATATGTAATAAAAGCTCCTATATGTGGTCACGTATGCTGGCTATATAAAATGGGCGAGTATATTGTAAAATGTAGAAAGCCGGACCTTAAGTCAAGCGGAAGGAATAGCCATGGCGAATAAATGGATCGAAGGGTGGGGCGGCGGCCAAGAAATCGGAGAAAACCAAAAAGTAAGTCACACAGAAGAGGACCAAACCGAAGAAGAATATCGGGGACACAGTAACAACATTTATATGGAATGCCAAGAATATTTTTAGGACAAGTTATCTCCTTGTTCTCTCTCTCGACTTGGCAGAATGGGACACATAGAAATGTGTATTGGGAGTTGGAGGGAAAATCAAATAGGAATAGAAAGACGGGAAAAAAGTATTTTCGTTCGTTTTATTATTATACAATTGTAGACAGAAGAAAAATGGTTTTCTCCACCCCTTACTACCGCAATTTCAAATGTATTCCACCATGTTGGGCGTTTAACTAATCAAATGCAGGAATCGCAAATATACGGAATTTTTCGATAGAAAATTTCGAGAAAAATCAATATTGGATCTAGCGAAACGAACATGTATCATTTTCGAAGCTTCTCTGAATTATTTATACTACAAACTAATTATCATCTTGACATTACCATTTTTATTTTTCCCAACATAAATTTTATAGAGAAGACAGATAAGAATATTAAAATATTTCAAATCAAAAGTTGGTCAAACGATTTGTGGATTTTATGCAGAGAATCTGAAAGAGGGATGAGCAAATAAAAAATTCCATGGACCCCAATTTATTCTCGTGTCAAAGGATAAAAGAAATGCATGTGAAATGTGAAAGATATAAGAGAAAGAAAGACATAACCGCCTTGCAAATGCCAGAAATTATGGTATTTTTCATTCTTCCATGTTAAATGCAAAAGATTAAAGAGGACAAGAGAAAGAGTTTGTCAATTTAAATAAAAATACTTGCATTACATAAACTGTTCACCCAGTGGATGAAAGAGAAAATTAAACGACTTTTTATGCATATAATCATTTAATATTACGGTTATAAATTTTCAACGAGAAATGACTTCTTTGTGGGAGCGCAAAAGAGCTCGAAAATGAACTTTTATATGCACAACATTTTCGCCCGAAGCTCCTGATGATTACAAAGTTTTTATATCGCGCAGGGACAAACGGTGCAGCATAACCACAAAGCCGGTGTGATAATGAGCAGCAGTGATTTGGCTCTGCAAGGTATTACGAGGCATCAGGCCGGAAATTACACATGTATCGCTTCCAACGTGGAGGGTGATGGCGAGAGCAACATTGTTGAGCTGAGAGTTATGTGTAAGTAGAAAATTAGTTCATCTCAGAAATAATTAGATTGTAACTAAAGGGTGTTATGATTTGAAATTTTGCAAAATATCCTCGTAATCTTCTCTCAAATATAATATCATACAAATGACAATTTTACGCTCAAATGCGACATTTCTTTCACATTAGACGAAATAACTTTTCTCTTGTGGATAGAAAATAAAATATCATTGCGTCCCAGATTCCTTGAGCTGGGGAATTCTCACTGGGGAATCCAATAAAATAAAATCTATTAACACGATCACAAATAAAGGCAAATTCACATTGATATATTTCACTGTAAGCCCACCGTTATCCCATTTTCCGGATGTCAAGCGGTGTGGCACACGCTTACCTCCCGAGCAATCTTATGTGTATTTCCTCCGTGTCGACAAAGCCTAAAAACTTCATCATGTTGCGGTGGAAAATGCTGTACATAAAAGGAAGAACAATATCTGGAACATATTTAGCGACTTTGCAGAGTGCTGAAAAAACAGTTAAATTTCAAATGAATGGATTAATTTTTCATTTCTTGATGGAATATTTTCACAAAAACTTTTAATCATTTTTTAAAACTTAAAATTCCACTTGGACTTCTTTTTTTGATTTCTCAATCTCGATTTTGAAAAACCGTGCATTTCTCTGACGCACCGCGAGTTCAAGCCCTTAAGAAGTATAAAGAATCAGGAAAAAGGTACAAAATATTCAATTCCGCAACTTTGGTGGCATTTCTCGAATCTTCCTTTTGAGAGAGAGAGAGAGGCCTGAAGGGATGGGAAAAAAGCACATGAGGAAGTAAAAAATCACCCAGAATTCTATTTACGATGGTGGAGGCGCGATGAACAAAGGAAGATGCAGAAGATGGGAAGGGAATAAAAATCTCCAATTTCGCAAGCAAGCGCAAATAGACAGTGGGAGTCGATAATGCCTGTTTATGTAAACCATATACCAAAAATACTCTGTGCAGTGCGGGGGTGATGGTGAGATGCGCTGGTATTTAATGAACGCGCCAAGGATCCACGGGAAACTTATAAAAGCTTTTCCTCGTACACCCGTGCATCGTCACGGCGGTGAGGAAGTAAACTACAGACAGCACTCACATCTCAACTCTCAAGAAACTCATATGCCACTTGGAAAATCCTTACGTGGAAATGAGATGTGAAAGAATTGCGAACAGATTTGAATTCCCCTTTCTGCATGAAATGTCACCACGTATTAAAGTGATTTTTTTCCACATCGGAAAACCACTTTCCACCAAATTGTCCTGATGTGCTCTCCGCAGCCAGTGTTTTCAAAATCATTTTATTTGATCACCGCATAAATGTCCTTTGAAAATATGTTAAAATTTTTAAATCTAATAATGAAGGAAGATTTTGTTTCACGAGCTTTTATTTTATGTATTATTTGATATACAATCGTTTTAAAAATAAAAACTGTAGCACCATTTGTATAATTCGAACTGGAACAGATCACCAAACGTGAACAAATAAGCTCTTTATTCTTTTAAATGAATAATCTAGGTACTAGAGAGGGCAATCAGATTTGTACAAATGTATTCGCGCAAATAAAATATTTTCCAATATTTGAGTGACTTTTTTCGTTTTATCTGATTAAAAAATTATAACCATTCAATGCAAGGGGGAAATATTAGTGTTTATGAGGCGTACAACACTTCCAGCACTTCCACATTTAGTTGAAAAGATTCCCAAAGCTCCACTTCGAAAGCTTTAAAGAACTTTCATTTTATTTTCTATACAGTAAATCATTTTACGAAAGCTTTCTAAGAAAGCTTTCTAGAACTTTCTAAAAGCTTTCTATGAAAACTTTCTGAAAAATCCTTTAAAAGAAAGCTTTCTAAGTGAGTTT
>CAKKOB020000016.1:98649-109404 GCA_918844115.2 Phlebotomus perniciosus
CAAATGAAAGTTCCTCAATAATTCCGGCAAATTATTCCGGCACTTCGGAAGTGTTGAAGAGCTTTGAAAGAAAGCCTGAAAGTGTTTTAAAGGAAAGCTTTTAAGATCTTTAAGAGAAGCTTTGAGGAGCTTTAATGGAAACATTAAAAAGCTTTGAAAGGAAGCTCAAATGAACTTTGAAAAGAAGCTGAAAAAACTTTGATAGAAAGCTCTTGAAAGCTTTGAAAATATGCTAAAAAAGCTTTAAAACGAAGCTTGAATGAGCTTTCAAAGGGAAGTTTAAAATTGTTTTGGAGGGAAGCTTTGAAGAACTTTTATTGAAGGATTAAACAGCTTTGAAAAGAGGCTAAAAAACTTTAAAAGAAAGCTCAAGAGAGCTTTGAAAGAAAGCTTTGAAAATATGCTAAAAAGCTTTGAAACGAAGCTTAAATAAGATTTCAAGGGAAGTTTAATAATGTTTTAGAGGAAAGCTTTAAGGGAATCCTTAATGAGCTTTCGTCTAAAAAGTTGTGGAATTTTCTTTAAATCTTCACAAGTTCAAAAAGTTCTAAATTAGTGGTTAAAGCTTATATGTTGACTTAAAAGCTTTAACATTTTTCGGAAAGCTCGTAAAATCTTCTGAAAGCTCATTGGTTGCTTAAAAAATAACCTAATTCGTTCATTTATTTTAGAACTTCCACTTCTATCGACTCTTGCGAACTTCCATTTAAGTGTACACCATTTCTGACGATAATATCTCCCCCTTGATTTTATGCAATTATTATATACTCTGCGTGAAATGAAAGTAAAGCTTTTCCTATAATTTACACAAGTAGTGAAACTGAAAAAAAAACTTTTGGATGGATTTTCCCATTTTCCAGTGAAATTGATACTCAAAATAAAATGAAAATTCTGTACTAATGACTACTTATAAAGTTTTTATACACTTTTATGATTTTGCAAAAGCAAATTTCACAACATATTGAATATTTCATTTGCTTGAAATGAAAATGGTTTCGTAATTGGATCAAAATTATAGATAACCAAACCACTTTTTGTGACTTTTTATATTCAAACCAATTCGGACGCAATTCACTGTGTGTGAAAATGGCGGAAAAACATTAGAATCTCGTTTTTCACTCGTTTGTGTGTTTATATGTGAAATTGAAACTTTGTTGCAAAACTAATTAATCGCAGAGTGCAAAACTTTTCACCCAAAGCACCCAGAACATTCTACTCTCCATATATACTCTCACAAAATGCCTTCATTTGAATTCTAACATCAAGCCAATGCATAAATATATACGTCATGCATATGTATATAGCACAATATATTTTCCAACACTAAATATTTTGAGTGAGGGGTCAAAAAACTAATTAAAATAGTGTACAATGCCAGTGAATAAAGTTTCCCTCCCCCTGTATATCTCTCCCTTTTTGCATGACCCAAAAAATTTCTCATTCCACTTCGAGTGGGCGGCATTAAATTTATTCATTAAAACCATCCCCTTCTATTCCTGTGTTTTGCAAAATTAGTGATATTTATAAGTATCGGTGAGCATCGCCATCCAACAAATTGTTCATCCCTTCGGGTTCATTGGAGAAGAGGAATCCTCTTTTATACATATTGCGAGACATGGAGTGAGAGATGGGTAGGAAAAGTTTTCAAATGGGAGGAATAGGAAGTAAATTTCAAATCATTTACTTACATTTCCACTCTATATACTTAAAAGTCAATACACACAATTTCTCAAGTGCTTCTCAAAAAGTTAAAAGTTACCTTACCTCATCAGCTTTTTCAGAGCATTTCAGATTAAGCTTTTATAGCAATACAGAATTTCTGATAAACACACAAACTTTTCCCTCAACAGCTTTCTTTTGCGCATTTTTTTTCACCCATCAACTTGATCTTATTCGAACCACTCAAAGCAGCGTGGTGTGATTTTAAAGGATTGTGCAACTTTCTCCCACGCTCAGTTAAAATTGGAGAAAGCTCACAAATGCAGGATTTTCCAAACATTTTCCACCAATTAAACAACTTTATTGCTAAAACAGAAATGTTATTTCACTTCATTTCAAAGGCAGTTGCGAATAAAAGCTCGCACAGAAGCCCCGGCAATATAAAATTAGCTTGAAAATCAATAAGTCTTCTGACATTCTTGTAAAACTCGAGAAGACTTCTTAAGTTATAAAAGCATTTAACACTCTCGCTATGTTGCATAGAGAGACTCGTTGCTTCTGTCTAACTAAAAGCTCTCTCTGCATCCCATGGAACATTGAAGGAAATTTCCTCAAGAGGAAAGCAAACAAACATATAAGATGGTTATGCATGGCGCTTTTTGCACGAACTCTGATTTTACAATAAAATCCGGTCAACGATACTCATGAAGATTTTATTAAAGTGATTGCGTGTATTTTGTGGGTCCGGCATTAAATTTTTTATGGTGGATGTTGTATTTATGGACATTTCATTCCACTCCACATATGGAATTTTTTTTCATGGGTGTCACCGAAGGTGGCAGAGGAAGTGGGATAAATCAGAGGGGTGTCTTAAAATTTTACGACTTGAACAGTGGCGAAGATGTTTGTCCCCCAAAACGTGTGCTGTACAAATGGAAAAACCAACTCTGATTTCGGACCGTAAATGAAGTCATTTGATTTTGGGTTTACACATCTCTCTCTCCTCGATCAACCCACTCACTTTTTTTGCCTCTCTATACGCAGTGATTGTCCAAATACATAAACTCACCCAAAGGCGAACCGAGAGTTCAAGAGTGCGAGAAAAAAAGGTATAAATCGGTGTGATTGTTTATTCAATACATTTTATTGAGGGAAATCTGGCCAGAGAGTCATCGGGATCACCGGATGTTACAAATGGATACGTCCTGTGTGAGCCCAGTGCCAAACCAGCAGCGATAATCAACCAACAAGTCGTCAAAGATGAGCTCATTATCACATGAATAGATGTACAATCGTCAGCACAATTGATTCCAGTAGATAATTGGGGAAATCATGACTATCAGGAATTTACCAAGAATCTCATTAATCAAACCCCGAAGTCTCTGAGGTATTATTGGAATTTAATTACATCGGAAGCTCAAGTTTTACATGAGATGAACAATATAACAGTCAAATATATATCAAACAAAAAATCGATAGTGAGAAAAAAATTATATATAAAGAGACATAATATCAAAATGAAAAGTAATTTAACGATACGTTGAAACTTGAAAAGTAATATTCAAGTTTCATTGTGATATTTTTTTGTTGAAAGGTGTGCTTTTCACACTTGGGTGGGCGCGCATCGTGAAAAAGGTTTGCATCGGAAGGGAATCCACTTGTACACATTGCCATGGTGAAATGAAGTGTCTCCCGGGTTGGAAAGTTTTCCAGTTTACCTCGTAATAAGCTCCTGCACTCACCCAAGAGTGGATTATAATTTAACGTCTTTCGTTTCACATTTCAATACAGCATTCTTATGTACAATTTGGCTTAAGTTTTGAACACCTCCGTTCTGGGTGGAAGCTTCTGCTCAGACAGTCATCGTAATTAATTCGATTTACCATTCAACTGAACTAAATTAGATTTGTCTTTTTTGTATCCGTTGAGAGGGTGTCTATAACGTTTCTTCTAGAAAGTATCAAGATGGACACTTCGCAAACTATATATAAAATATCAAATTACATAGAATTTTAGATTAACTGAAAACAATACGATAAAATATATAGAAAATTAATAGCATAACTCATTTCATATTCCTCATATTTCAACTGTTTCAACCACAAAACCCTTCCCAGAAATTCATAATGTTATACCTTTTGATGTTCAGACACGGAAATGATACCACATTGTGAGCCCGGATGCTTCCAGTTATGGTTTATTTTAATAATAGCCGAAAGGTCACGGAGTCTGAGCTTTTCATAAAAAGTAAAGGTTTCAAAAATACAAAATGACCTTTTGCATTACTGAAACACTAAAGAAAAAATAGGTTAAGAAAATAATCAAATATAACCTATTTATTTTTTTATTAACATCTTCATCAATAAAATCAACAAATTGCTCTTTTTCACTTGTCTTAAACGCTGATGGATGAATTAACAAAAAGCAATTTAAATAAATTCTCGCTAATATTGAGGCGATAAAAAATTCAAAATTCATTTTCGTCCATGAGTGGAATAAAAATACAAGTTAACAAACAAACAAAAAACACTCAACGAACACTCAATTTGAGTTATATATAGCAAAAGCTCATCGGAAGTTACAATATAGATGATAGCACAAGAGAGAGAGCTTTCCCAGGTATACATTCAAATTCATATTCATTCGCATATTGGTTGGAGAGTTGAATTTTAAATTAAGTTTCACTCTTCAATTTTTAATAATCGACTTCTTCCTTGGCTGTAAATTATTTATTATGCCAGAAAAAGAAGTAGGTGAGTAAAATATTCACACACTTACAATTATAGCACAGAAGTAAGGTGGAACATTTTTCTTCAGTTTATATTTATTTTGTTTATACCATTTTTCTAGCCGTTTTTTTTCCTTACCAGTTACAACCCTTTCTGCTTATATTGATTATCTCTGCCGTGCATTCATTCACCTGTACGGAAACGAGAAACATGGAAAAGTGCTACCATTTATTTTCTCTCCGCAGTTTTGTTGATATTTTCACCACAAGCAACTTCTTCGTCTCATTCCATAACGATTTCCTCTATTTCACGACTCTACTGAGCCCCGCTCTCTCTCTCTGTTTTCTCCTGTTGATTACCTCAATATTTCTGTCAGTACAACAAATAAATTACAAAAACCATTTTGGAAATTATATGAATTCAGCCTATCTCAAGTGAAAGTTCCAATCAATATTGAAATAATCACATAACAATATGCTGTGATGAAATGCCTTAATATTGGAAATCAATGCTGGCCTCAAGAGCTCGTTCCCTTATCATTTGCGTGGGTGAAGTTCTATGAGGGCGAAATGGCTAGGGAAGAGCCCACAGTTCGGCAAATAGGCCAAGATATAATTCACTCAGTCCGGGGTAAAATGCTATGGGAAGTATACACAATGAAGAAATTTAGTGAGGAAAAAAGCAAAGAATACAAACAACAATCAACAGTCGACCAATATTTTCCTTCATCTTCTCTTTTTTTCTGCCTCCCTCAGCTTTATTACATGGCCACGTCTTTTATGCCCCAGCCATAGTTGGGGTAGATTTTTTGTGCCCATATAGAAGAAAAGCTCACCCCTCTGAACATTGTGCAATTTGAAAGGAAATGACTTCTCCAACTTTGACTTTGATTTCTCGCGCAACCCCCAAATTGACCCTGTCAAAGTTTATCGTCTTTTCATCGAAAAAATCGTTCATTTTGTCAAACAATGCCTTCTTGTGGGCACCAGGATGAAGTCAAAATCTGTTCGTCAAACACACTCTCTCGTACCCCTCGAAAATCAATGAGAAATTGCCCCTAGAGTTGCGTGGGAAAAGAACTCAACACATGGAGGGTGAATCCCCTTCACTATAATATAGCCAATCTCTCTGTGTTTTCCCAGCATGATTGCCTTTTCTTTCTTCGACATGTTTTTAAACACATTTGCGACATATTTGTTTAAGTTTGCATTTTTTTTACAAGTAGAGAAATGAGGGCAAGTTAGCACACCAAAATGATGTCATTATTTTCTGGCTCTAACAATTATTTAGAGTCTGGTCTGTAGGTCTTGATATCTTCATTCTTTGACAACGAAATTATCATAAAATAGTTTTAATAATAAAAAAATGAGTAGGGGAGAGCGCCCCAGTTTGGTACAGCTTCTAGTTTGGTACAACACAATTTTTCATGTATTTTTCTTGAATGGATATTATATTATAATAGTAAGCCTTAAGCTCTATATATTTTCTGAAAAAATAGTAAGCCTCCGTTCAAGAAAAATGCATGAAAAATTGGTTGTACCAAACTAGAAGCTGTACCAAACTGGGGCGCTCTCACCTAATTAAATTTAATTTTCGAAATTGTGATATGTTTAATCATTAATAATCGGAATGAGATTGTAAAAGTTTATATTATTTTAAATGGTTTAATTATTAATTATTTTTTTCATTTTATCAATTATTGTCAATATGGGTGTTTTGAGCCAAAAAGTATAGAATAAATTCAATAAATTTAACTCTCAAATTGAACAAAGCGCCCACTTGCCCAGCCTTCCCCTACTTACGTCATGGTCTACATGTGTAGGTGGACATTTTTTACAGAGAAAATTCAAAAATCTAACAATGTAATAATTTGTACTAGATATTTTCTTGTACAAATATAATGAAAGCGTAAATTTCTTTTGTAATAACTTTCCTATCAAACAAAAAAGAAATTTGACGAAAATCTTCTTATAATGAATTCCATTTTTTTTCTTTATTCTTTATCTTCAAACGAATCACAATCCTTTGAAAAGCGTATCGATGGGACTTCTCAATGAAGGGCGAGGGGAATTAGGTCAGGATATTATTAAATAAAGTATATTATGAAGAGAACGAAAGAATGGGATATAAAAAGCTTGGCAATAAATTCATATATAGAGGATAGATTGGTTTTCTGGTTATATTGCAAAATAATCAATATCATCCACCACCCATGGCGTTCTCATTGCCAAAGCTCTATATGTAATATTATTGTTTCTCTGCATTGTTTCTAATCCGGATTTACGCACTGTCTCGTCTAACTGTGCGAGCACGCAATTCTATATCCGCTGAATGGGCTCATATTGAAATCAAATACAATTATGAAAACAAAAATATTACACAAATAAAATACATTTTGATAAATAAACCAGAACTGAGGGAGGGTGATTTATGTTCTCTTCTTTTTTTTCTCTCCTCCGCAGATAAGCCAATCTGTCGACCGGACCAGAAGCGAATTTATGGTGTGGCTCGAAACGAAGCTGCCGAGATACTATGCGAAGTGGACGCATATCCGGCGCCCGAAACATTTAAATGGTCCTTCAACAATACAGCGGAAACGTTCGATATGCCCCAAAGTGGCTACCGGGTCCACTCAGCCCAGGCGTCCACACTAACGTACACACCTGTGAAGGTAAATTTACATCTTTAACCCCCAACCCATTCCGCTACAACTCACACATTCTTCTGCAAACACAGAAGAGCACATTTTCCGTTCATGAGATTATTGATCTAATTCTTGTCGGTTGGGTCGGGCAATTGATATTTATAGGAGAGCTTATTTCCATAGTAAAAGAATCTGGGGAGGCACCTTGCGCCGAATGAGTTAAAGGATTATAAATTTTCTAGTCCCCTTTATATATAGCAAAGTGAGAGAGCAAAATGTTATTTAGATGTTTCTTATACAGTACATCTTTGTGAAATTATCCAATGTTATTTTCAAAAGGCAACACTTTAAAATGTTGGGATTATATATTTCAGAAAGATATACTAAGGTGGCATAAATGGTTAAAAGTTAGTGAAATAGTGTAAACAAGTTTCACCGAAAAGCTATTCTCTAAGCTTATAATATTCCATACATCAAACTTTCCACAAGTTTCTTTACATACACAAAAGCACTAACAGATGTTTCAACTCGTTTCGCTTTGTGATCAGCTCAGTCTCAATATCAAACCTAAAGGTATTTTAGTCATTTAGGAATTCGGATTTTGATAGTAGAACTCCAAAAAATAACCAAAATCTTTCACAATGTCTTGGTAATTCGTTAACCTGAATCAAGTTATAAACGAATTAGGTCGTCTGACATGTCCTTAAGTTTTTAATATTCCTATCAACTTATCAAAATCTTCTATCTTCTAAATAAATGAAGCAAAGTGTGCATATCTGAATTGGCCTGATCACCCCCAAACCATTAAATCTGAAACATATGAAAATTCTGTAATTTTTGTAACATATGAAAATTCATATGTTACAAGATCATCTTAAGAACTTCCTAATAATTATCGTGATTAAGAGAATTAGTGTTTCATTATTCAAAATTGGTTTATCAATCACAATTAATTCTATAATAAATGAACTTTGAATTTCAACACTTAACCCTTAATCAAAGATATTAGGAAGCCCTGTGATAGGTCCTCGCTAAACAAGTACTATTTAGTAGATAAAATAATTATAATTGACAATACAAATTCAACAAATACAATTAAATCTCTTTCCAAATGTAATGACATTTTGTAAAGATCTTAAATCCATGACAATCATCCGTCGAAAAGTTACCAGCAAACGTTTGTCAATCCACTGAGGCGTGATTAAAAAAAATCCCGTCAGGAAGTTGGGGACAAAGTGGAACAAATTACAGTGCATGTAAATTATGCACAAGCTCTGTCGTCAGCGACAGAGTGAATCTGTGAATTTCAGTGTCTGGGGCGATGTGGAAAATTGGTGGGGAAGGTCCTGGTGGAGCATCCCCCACGGACATGACGGTGGAAGATCAATATGATTTTATTAAAGTGTATATTTAAATTATTCGAGTTGAGGACGCTCACAGTGGGCGTCTTGTCTGTGGCCAAATGTGTCAAGGCGCCAATGATATCTCAACGGTGTCCTCGGGTGTTGGCAAAAGTTACTGGATGGCGGGGGGTATGGGGGAGGGTGAGCCCCAGAGTCAGATGCAGTGCTCCGGTGTTGCCTATAAGTTTGTGCTGCGAGAATGTAAGAGAATGGCTCAAGTGTCTGGATATCACCGGGTGCTTCTGGGTGCTGGAAAGTGGGCGGAATGGGCGGCCCGTAGAGTGGCTAAGAGTTTCGCTTTCGGGCTCCTAAATATCGTTTCCAACAATCCATTGGGAGAGCGAAATGGCTGGACTGTATGTGCACAAAGTAACGATGTCTCAAGCAGAGTTCTCATGCATATTTAACGTTATCAATTTATGGGACCAGGCGGGCACAAGTGGAATGAAAATTTCCTCTCAACTGTTGGGGTGAAATTATATAAAATTTATTGCGCTATGGCAAATTTTTATTCTATCTCATTCTATTTTAATTTTTTTCACTTTTAGCCCACCATACTTGCCTTATTGCCTCTTTAATTGCTTCCACACCCCATCTCGATTTTTAGCTTTTTAGCTATATCCTAAAAATTCAAAAGTACACCATAAATCGTTCACATTCAAGATCTTTTTTTATCCAATATGGGGCACTTTTTAATAATCGATCCTACTCTCGTCCCTAAATTAAATATGGGCAGAAAAGGTGGATGTGGAAAGGATGAATAACTGAAGTTGAAGTATAGTGAAGAGGATAAATCTCACTCGAATCTGGAGCAATTTATTGGGAAAATGAGAATCTGGAAGATATCATAAAGACAAATGGTAATAATGTCCAAGATTCATTTTTATTATCGACTCTAGGGGATGAATAATCTGTCATTTGCAGAAATATAAGAGAAATGGAGGCAATTGAATGGTCAGCCAATGAATTATTCATGTTAAAAATATATTTGGATTAGACCAATATTTTTTTTACAATTCACAAACTATAAATTAGATACTCAATTTGTGCAGCTCATTTCACAAAGTATCTGCTCTTTCTATTCGATTCATCTATCCCAGCCTCTTTCATAGAATTCGAAGTATTAAGTCGAGAGGGAGATTCGGAAAAGGTCTTCATTTAGATCCAACTGCAGAATGTCACATATTTAAGCGTAAGAGTTAAAAATAGACGGTAAGCTCTGTTCAAATACCAGGTAGAAAATATATTACTCACCCTTTCCGCTTGTTAACCAGCTGTAGCAAAAAAATGTTTCCCACGTAGCGTATGAGGAAATCATGAAAATTGAAGCAGAGAATCAAGTTAGAAATCTGAACAAAATGTCTAGGGACTTTTTATCACCCCCAGGCGAAATTGAGAAGTATAAAATACAGCCAATTAAAAAGTCGGACAAATTTTTGCCGTTCAATCGATACGGAGATTTAACGATATGCTTTACATATAGACTGTATATATCGTTGTGTTTTTCATTAAAACACCTGCAAGAGAGGCGCTCAAACGTACGATTTGTACAAGTTCCATGTCATCCGAAATCAAGTTTTCAATCTTTGCTTTCGGTATCACTCCATTGCTATCTAAACCATTGCCGTTTGCCAAGGCGTGGAGAAAGCCAGTTCCGGTGTCATCAAGATATGTAAGTGGATAAATTCGTTATAGGCGGTCGGATATGGAGGGTTCTGTGTTGGTCAGAGCTCATATCTCGTAACGCTGGAAATTTAGTCACTTTAATTCAATATAGGATTGGCCATCGAGAGATGAAGTATTTTGATTTTTCACACGATGAAAGTCTTCGTTTTTCATAGCGTGATGAAGTTGATTTTTAAAATAACTAATCAAGTAACTAATGTTTGACTTTAAAAAATCCAATTCAATGTTTTACATTCTGCAATATGGAATGTTTTTAATTTACAAATAACCAAAGTTTTTGTTGAAAAAAGAACTGCTCACAATGCCTGTGAAAGTTATAACAACTCCCTTCCAACTTCCAACCAATCAAAAAAGTTTTTTTGTGTGAAATGATTGCACTCTATTGCCCTTCTAGTGATAGCGAAACAATGAAGGAAGAAAAAGCACTTAAGAAAATTATCTCACAAGGAATATCGATAGCACATATCGGTGCCGGCCATCTGACCGAAAGCCTTCTGACCGAAAGCCACTTGGCCGAATGCTATTTTCCCGAATGGGCCAATTCACCGAATGCCATTTGACCGAATGGGCCAATTGACCGAACGCCATTTGCCCGAATAGGCCAATTTCTCGAAAGCCATTTGCCCGAATGCCA
>CAKKOB020000016.1:109504-126800 GCA_918844115.2 Phlebotomus perniciosus
GCAAATGGCAATCGGTTAATTGGCCTATTCGGGCAAATGGCATTCGGTGAATTGGCCCATTCGAGCAAATGGCTTTCGGCCAAGTGGCTTTCGGTCAGAAGGCTTTCTGTCAGATGGCATTCGGCGAGTTGACCCAAACCCAGCACATATAGTTGTTGAAAATATTCAGTATGGCTCGAAGGAGTGAAAGTCTTTTCTTCTGCGCGAATATTCACCATCACACTCGAGGATGGGAAACAGTAAGAGTGGCATCCATTGTGAGCAGGATGAACAGCGAAAAATTGTATATTAAAAGATATATAGGGTGAAAAACTTTTTCACGACATGTTTTCTCAAATGCACCAACATGAATTCATTTTCCCTCCATCACATGTCACATCATGGTCTCTTTTCTACCACGACAGTCTATGGGCAAATTGATTTTTTCCTAGACTATATACATATATCTAGAGGATTTTCCGACTTCCCTCACGCCCTTGTCGTCTTGGCATATCAGTAGTCTTTTGGTGCTCACATAAATAAATAAATATAAGGAAAAGATGATGATATTGCACCTCATAGTTGCTCATTTTTCAATTCATGCCATTTCGTCCACATCTCATCTTCCGCACCATTATTCACTTGTCTTTGAATATTCTACAAGTTTATATTAAATTGCACAAAATGATAGTGACAAACTTTTCACTGATATTAAATTGTGTAATACCTTATTATTAATTTTATGTAACGGCATAATGTGTTCCTATTCGCGAAAGGAGCTAGTTTTCTATAAATAAGCTAATGACTTGTTGCAGTCAAATATTCTGTAAATTAATGAAATGGTTTGATGGAACAAATTCTCAAAGGAAAATTTAATATTCTTTTAAGAAATAATCAGAAGAGTTATCAAATATGATTTCAATGAGTAAAGATAAAGCCATATATTGGGAATATTCTCACAAATGAAAAAACTTTGTCAATATCTCTAATATTTCTAATTAAATAGCAATAACTCGCAATTCAATTGAATATAAATAAAGAACATTGAAATTTATACTAGAACCCATGTTTGTATCAACTGGTATTGCTCTTTTTTGAAATATTTTTATTAAAATGTTGAAACTTTTTCCGCGAATACGTTTTGTGGACACAGTTTTCTATATATTCCCTTATATATTGATGTATTTTACCTTCATACACCCCACATGACTGCACATTGACATCCTCTGCACGGCGGATACAGCACAGAATGGACGAGAGTGGACGGAAATAAAAATCAATTTCACTTTGTTTAGATATAACGCGACCAATATGATTGCTCATAGAGCGTGAATTTTGATTTTTCCTTTTAGTTCAATCAAAATTGTATTTTTACTGCCGACTCTCTCGAAATTTTAATCCAAGACTTTAATTTGATTGAAAACTGAGAGGTATTCAATAAATAAAACTTTATTATTTGCTAAAGTTCTATTTTTAACACTTGTTGCGCAGATTTGCCAGAAAAAAAACTTCTCATGTTAAAGAAGAGCGATTTTGTATAGTCTTCTTCAAAATGGCTTGTTATAATAAATTAATTTGGCGTGATTTTTAAAAGAGCAAGGAAAAATGCATAAACTTGAGAAATTGTAAAAGCATTCATACAGAGGCGGTTTCACAAATATTTGAATTTTTACAATTTATTTAGGAAACCTCAGAGTTAAGTAAACAAACCTTTTGCTCTTTTACTGCTTCGGTAGGAATTTTGCCAAGATTCATAGTAGGATTACATTTTAGTGCTTCTAAAATGTTATCAAAGTTCTTTAAACTTTGTTAGTAAATTCTCAGAAATTTCCAACTTCCTGAACATATTTATGAGCATTGACAATTTCCTTAGGATTTTGAGAAAATTTATCAATTTCGTTAAATGGTTTTTGAGCTTCTAAGCATGTAAAGATACAAAATACAATTACAAAAACGAATAGTTTCGTTTAGAAAGAAACAAGAAAATGCTATATCCATTTTACATGCAGTTAGTCACCCTCGAAAAAAGATAAGAAATCCGATAGCGCTTCAAGTAGCGAGAAAATCTCATTATCCCGCCAAAAAAGAGACTGATCGCTTTTGATTTTTATAGGTGATAAAAGCGGAATATTTACACGCAAAAATCCACCCAACGGTGTAATGCACCTGATATTGCGAAATTTGATCCGCTGCTGGTAGGTAGCAAAAATTGAGCCTATGTATACAGTAAATTCTACACGAACCATGTTAGGCGTTGTTGTGCATTTCTCACGGGGAAAAAAGAGAGAAATTCAAGGCGAATCAGGGTGAGACGCCACCCCGAGTTCATTCATACATGAAATTGTGGTACTGGATGTCGGAGCTTTTTGGAGCAAGAGGGGAATACCGGAAAGAATGGGGGATAGATGACAATGTGGTGTATGTTGTACTTTTGTGAAAAGCTACCCAACAACAATACCGTCAAAAAAGTGCTTTTTTTCCTTGCTATCGGGAACTCTTTTGCCATCCATGCTGGAGACACAGCCGACGAGGACTAAGCAAAGGGAAAATATATATAGCTTCACACAAAAGCGGGTCGAGTATGTTAACTGAATTAGGCTTTTTTTCACGGTGCCTCTCATACACCCCATCGACTTCCAACTCACCGATTTTTTTTGTATAAACGAAATTTAATTCTATACACATTTTCATATGTGATGTTTTCAGCATTTTTTCCCATTCGCGATCTAACATTCACTCAAAATATCCTGTTTACTTTCATGTCACTTCCCACCATTCAACACGATTTTCACATTCGGCAACATAACCGTAAATTCAATGTGAAAACTCACCAGGAAATGGATTTCGGCACAATTATGTGCTGGGCAGATAATGTTGTTGGACAGCAAAAGGAGCCATGCGTATTTCATCTAATAGCAGCAGGAAAGCCAGATATGCCCTACAATTGCAGCCTTATCAACCAAACATCGGACTCATTGGAGGTTGATTGTGCTGAAGGTTGGTCAATTTTCTAATTTCCTATTGCACAATACAAAAGCCCAAGGGGGAGATATTATGTTCACAAAGACATACACCACTTCCAGCACTTCAACATTTTGTTTCGGAAGCTTTGATGAGCTTTCATCCTATCAATTTTATTTTCTATATACTAACTGAAGTATTATAAAGCTTTCTAAGGAAGCTTTCTAGAGCTTTTTTTCGAAAGCTTTTATAAAGCTTTACTTTCTAACCCTCTCAAAAAGCTTTATAAGAAAGTTTCGAAACTTAGACTTTTGTGAAAGCTTAGAAACTTTTTAAAAAAAGCTTTCTAAGAAAAGAGTCACCAGAAGACTTTCTTGAAGCTTTTCAAAAAACTTTCTAAAACAGATTTCTAAAACAAATTTTCTAAGAAAGGTTTCTAAAGCTTTCAAAGAAAGCTTTTCTAAGAAAGTTTTCTAAGAAGGCATACTAAAGCTTTCTAAGAAAGGTTTTTTAATGCTTTCTAAGAAAGCTTTTAAAGAGAGCTTTCTTAAAAAGCATTCTAAGAAAGTTTTCCAAAGCTCTCTAAGATGATCTACCAAAACTAGGAAAGGTTTTTAACGCTTTCTAAGAAAAGTTTCTAAAGTTTTCTAACAAAAATTTCTAAAGCTTTCTAAGAGAGCTTTTCAAAGCTTTCTAAGAAATGTTTGTAAAGCTTTCTACGAACAATTTTTTAAAATTTTCTAAGCTCTTAAAAAATTCTAAAATTCTGGAAGAACTTCCTAAAGCTCCTGTTCTTCCTTGGATGCTTTCAAAAGCTCTTAATACTTCCACTCCACTTCCAAAAGCTGTCGCGCACTTCCACTCAAATGTACACCACTTGTGATCATAATATCTCCCCTTGCAAATGCCAATAAATATTGCAGTGGAAAAGCACTTTGTCAATCAAACTATAACACATCAATAAAATAATTTGAATTTCATTGTCTCTAAAAATTTTAAAATATTAAATATTAATTACCTTTCTCGTTAAATTGTATTTCAATCATTAGTCGACAAACTATTTTAGAAATACACTTCAAAACTTGAAGTTCAAAGTTTATATACCAACTCATGTGTTACGAAAGTATGAATTTTCTAAACTCGTGTGCCAATCGATACTTTCCCCAAAGGGGCGAACGAAGAAATCCTTTTTATGGGATGCAAACCTCTACGGGACGTTGCCATCGACTCTCAATGTTGATTCACTTTTGCATTTGCGAAAAGTATAAAGTTTTATGGTGAAGTTGGCAACAGAGATCTACACTTTAACACAAATTGTACTTAAATTGGAACGGTGGATATCACAGTGACGGAAGAGTGAGAACCACAGAGAGTTGGTGCAAGGGGTTTTTATTTTTAGTGTGTGTGGCTCTCAATGATTCTATGTATGTTCATATGGGTTTCAACCGCCCGCACCAACTGCGGAACAGAAAGAGTAAATTGAGAAAGCTCCGAAGCCTTTTACAGTGTTTTCCCGGATAGTGTGTTCTGCCATGGGCAAACTAGGGGGAGTGTATTTGGGGTATACTCACCAGATATGACACGGCACTGTTGCAAGATGGTGTGGAGGCCAAGAGATGGAATATATGCAGTTTCTGTAGTGGGACGAAATATGATCAAAGTTTGTCGTGGTTTTAGGAGAGAGGGTTGCACATTTATATTTATGTTCCAAGCAAAGAACAGTGCTAGCAATAGTTGCACAATGAGGGCGGAAGAATCCACCTGGATTTGCAATATTCACCGAAGCACACACCCAAATCTCTACCCTTTGTGTGGTGGCTGATTCATAATTTCATGTTATACAAAACGTTACTTTCATATTGGGATTTTATCATGCAAAAAATAAAGTTTTTGGATAAAATGAACGGAAAACATTGAAAGGTTTTTTTCTTTTTTGATGTTCAAAAGGATTCTGGGAATATTTAATGCTTTGAGAAAATGTTTTATTGCTTTTGGAAAAACTTTGAATTTTAGTAAATAATATCTAAACTCCAAACTGAGCTTTATTAAGTTGGTGGATTATGTTTTTGAGGTTAAACAATTATTAGACCAACAATTACACGGGAAACAATCGACGCAAGAATCGACGTAATAACTGAGCAAAAAAGTGTCTTCCTCTCAACTGATTTACATTGGCTAGAAAGGGACAAAAAACTGAGCGATTATTGTGTCAAATTCCTCGTCTGCTTTAAGACGTCCTTCTAATTTCCAGCAAATGGGACTCTTTCAATATTCAAAATAAAAAGAATAAATTCTGGGAACTCAAGAAAACTCTGCAGAAAAATTAAAAGAACTTTTTATTCTGCAGACAGCGCAGACAGCAATAATCAGAATGTGCAAAATTTCACCAAATTCATCCCTTTTAATTAAATAAATTGAATTTTTAATATTCTATTGCCTCACATCACTTAATTAACCAATAGGGAGGGGATTAAGAGATACAACAGGAGTCCCCTCATTGAGAACATAACACCATTTTCTCCGCAAAGCCCAACTCTCCGGGGTGCGAGAGAAGAAAGAATTAAAAAAATATTTAATTAGATTTAACACCCCTAGCACCCAATGTCTCTGTGCTTATCACAGAGGACGAGACGAGAGTGAAAGAAAAACGATGATATCCTCTCGCCCTCATAAAACACCCTCACTGTGTTTTGTGAGTATATATCTGGGCTTAAATGTACGAAATTTTCGGTTAATTTCAGCAAAAGGTTGGCCTTTTAATTAATAATCCACACTTCAAATTTGATATTTCCCAGCAAATTTCGGGCGGTAAACCATTTTGCAGTATTGAAACTTTCAATTAGTCGAGATAAAAGGTGTGCAGAGTAGCTGAAAATAGGGGACAAAGTGCTTTTCTCCACTGGAAGCTTTTATAACATGTCCTCGGCCAAAATCAAGACAGAGAGCTTTCTGCTGTGGCATAACCACATAGCGCTCTCATGTCAACATTTTCGATGAAATGTCCTCGCGTGGATCAACATCAAAGCAATATGTTTAAATTGGCTTCCTTTTCTGACCGCTGCTGATGGCTCCACTAAAGCATACACATTAATGTTTATCTCTCACGAAAAGGGTTCGACGGTGGACAACGTCAGTGGTTCATCATGGAGATATTTGATGAGCAAACAGGACTACTGCAAGCAAATGTGTCTTCCAAGTTACCTTTATTCGCAGTCGGTGGTCTAGACGCTGGACGTCTCCTGAAGATATTAATTTATGCTGCCAATGTTAAAGGTCGCAGTGATGCTGTGACCGTTCAAGCGTTCACACTGAAGGCGGCTGAAAAACAAACGGGACGAGATGGTGAGTTTATCTGGATATATAATCTGCTAACACCCACTCTTTGGCATTAAATCGTTTGCATCATCCTGACATTTCCCGAGGCTCACTCAAATAACATAACTCTCACGTATTCATAATGTATATGAAAAAACAGATTTAGCAATCTATATCTGGAAAGTTCAGTTAATCTTTCCTATTAATGGGATGAGAATATTAAAAGATCTAAAACTATAATAAGTGAGAGTCAAGGGGGAGATATTATGGCCAGAAGTGGTGTACAGTTGAATGCAAGTGCGCAAGAGCTTTTGGAAGTGCAGTGAAGAAGAACGGAAGCTGTGGAAAGTTTTTCCAGAACTTTAGAAAATTTTTTTTAAAGAGCTTTTGGAAAAATTCAGGAGCTTAATAGAAAATTCCTAAACTTTTAAAAACATAAGCTTGATTAGCTGAAAGTTTTTTTAAAATTCCCGTAAAGCACTGCAGATATTTACGGGCATTAAAAAAATCTGGGAAATTTGTAAAGCTTTCGGATAATTTTTTATAATCTTTTGAAAATTCTGGAAAGCTTTTGTAAATTTTCTTAAAGCTTTTATAAATAGCTCTTGAAACCTTTCTAAAAAGCTCTAGAAACCTTTCAAGAAATCTCTAGAAAGCTTTCTTAGTAAACTCTAGAAAACATTCTAATGCAGCTCTGGAAAGCTTTCTTAGAAAGTTTTAAAGAGCTTTAGAACGCTTTCTTAGACAGCTCTAGAAAGTTTTCTTAGAAAGTTTTGAAGAGCTTTAGAATGCTTTCTTAAACAGCTCTGGAAAGCTTCTTAGAAAGCTTCAGAACGCTTTCTTAGACAGCTCTGGAAAGCTTTCTTAGAAAGCTTTAGAAAGCTTTAGTATAGAAAATAAAATTGATAGAATGAGAACTCATGAATGCTTCTGAATTTGAATTTGGAGAGCTCTTCTATAAAAAGTCGAAGTACTGGAAGTGGTGTATGTCTTTTTGACCCTAATATCTCCCCCATGGTGAGAGTGTTTGATGAGATTGAAGAAAAAAGAAATTTCCTCGCACTTTCGTTGGAATTTCTCCTCTTTTCTAATTTCCTCGAGACACTCTCACTCTTATTGTGACCTTTTTTTCGACAGTGAGTTATAAAAATACACAAGGCGTGATTACAAAGAATCACACTGAGAAAAATCTCTCTTTTTGTCCACCTTTTTGACTTCTAAAAAGCAATTCGCCATGCAATTCTCAACATTTTCCTTTAGCGTCTTTTCTGTTGTTCCTCCATCCCGAAACTTCTGTCCGTTTGAGAGTGCGGGGACTCGTTTTTTTGTGTTTCTCAAACGACAACAAGACGGTGAAAAAAAGAAGTGAGTGAGAGAATAAAAAGCACACGAAAAAAAATTTACATCAAAAGCTTTCCCTCCCACCCTGAGCTTTTCTCGTTTTCATCTCTTTCTCTTTTTTCGGGGGGATGAAGTGCTAAGTCCCTCTTTGCGAGTGTTGAAGAAAATACAGATGAGAATTGGTACGCACGTGTAAAATTAAAAGGATGCTACCACATTTCCTCGGGGTCACACTTTGAGCGGAGTTTGAACGTTATCCCCCCTAAAATGAAGAGGAGAGAGGAAGGAAAAAAAGGTGTATTAATTCGTTTTAAACGCATGACAAATGGAGCAGAGAAAAATGCTGTGGCAGAATTTTAAATAGACACTCATTAACATTCATAAACCAAAACTCATTAAATTGCTCCTCCCTTTGATCTAACTATTTTCCCCTAGCTGGGAAACGGATGTGGATTTTGGGAATGCGGGCGACACCACCTGTGGGCTGGTAAAGTTGCCATTCAGGGTAAATCTCCAATGAAAAAGTTTTACCATTTGAGAATGTTTATATTTCACAAAGTCCTTCTAATGCATTAAATTGGAGCTAATTGTGGGCAATGATATTACATTTCGCACAAAACGATTCTGAGATCAAAGTTGAAAATGATCAACCTAAACTACAAATGAGAGTATTCTGAAATAAAATATCTCATCTTCGCTCTTCCAGGAAGTATTTTTCATGTGAATAAATCTATATCTATAATCCAGGGGTTGTGGATCAAAAATAACATTTAACGATAAAATTTTCGCCTTCCAGCTAATAATAAGATTTTTTCTCTCACAACCAAATATAGCGATGACAAAAAAGAATCTGTCTCCTTGGTATTCATGACTTGATAAAAATATCCAGACAGACAATTAAATCTCTGAAGGAGTCTTTATGAATTTCTGATCCAACATCAAGATTATCCCAAGTAGTCGTAATTAAAATATCCACACTGTCTGGGTGGGTTTCTCATCCGCCAAGCCACAAAATTCGAAGACTATCTCGCATGGCTTGAGCCTCGTCCTATATCCGGAATTAACTTCATTTTTATTCACTCCTCGTTCCCGTCGTTACTGTATTTTTTATCAGCCATTACACACTGGACTGTGACTTGCTGAAGACTATTATCTTCTCCAGCAGCCACCCTCGGCCTTTTTCACACCCTTACTCTCCCCTTCATGCTATGCCTATATAGTGAATGAATTAGGCCGGAGCTATGTCAGCTGGGGTGGCTGCAGGCTTTATGACGGGTCACAGGGGCGAACATACCCTTCCGTGTGTGTATTAATAGTCTAATTGGACACTGGACGGATCTCCTGAATAATTCCTCATCTCTTTTTCTGGCCATTTGACGTGTCCTTCGGCCAGGATCTCAAAGAGAGGGTCTTCAAGAATGTGATAAGAAGTGTTGAGTTATGAGGCCCATTAGGGGATGGATATTACCCTCATTTGGCAATGATAAGAGGAATGCAATTAAAAATTGCAATTTGCAATCTCAAATTCATAGATTTATATCCACATTCACATATCTTTTCGTGAGGAGAGTGGAATGCACAAGGTGGTTTTTAGACATCAAGCTTTTTCCATTTAAAAGGGAAAAAGAAAACCATTAAATAGTAAGTACTTTTCTACGTCTTTCTCGCAATGCTGAACATCTCACCCGCAATGGAGTTCGTAAATTTTGACCGTCATGATATAACTTTCATAGACGTGCTTTTACTACTTCCTTTGCTCGACTTCTTAGCCACCCTCCGCCCTAGACGAAATCCTATCCTTAACTCTCTCTCTTTCTCATGAAGACAAGAAGAGATACCCCAAGAAAATCTCATATACCTATATAGGTCTCATCAGCTTTTCTTATTTACGACTGTTATGTCCCTTGGTTACCTGACGATTGCAGTCGTAAATTGTAAGTTTATTGTCGTGCTGCTGAACTTCTATTCTGGCCGACCTGTTTGCCCATCATGTGGACAGAACAATAATGTGCAAAAGAGGGGAGAAATTGCATTTAAAAAAGTATTTCTGAGGAGTAATATTCACCACATCTAATAGTGGGCAAATGATAGAGAATTCCTAAGTATTTTTATCATATGTTTCAGTATTAGAATTTTTTATTATTTTCTTGTTTACAATTCTTTTGTTTCTTTAGTATTTAAAAAAAGTGTTGTCCTTGTAACAAGATACCACTGTACAAAGATGAAAATTTGTACACCTTTTAATTTCAAACTAATATTTGTAATTTAACACGTAGAAATGAAATAATAAAATTAAATTTCATAACTTTCAGTGAAGATGCTTTATCTTTCCGTTCCTTTCTCATTTGCTGATATATGTAATAGAGATAGTGAAGAAAGTTTTTAATAGCTTAAATAAAGTTGATTTCATTAACAAATGTTTTCTTTATCTCATTTTAATTGTCTTTTAATTTAATTAGCAAACTTTTTAATATGTTAAAAATTGATAATATTAAAGTCATTTCTAATAGGATGTTATAGTTTTATTTAACATAATATTATTATTTTTCATAATCTCGTAATCAATTACTTGAATGAATGTATCTTCGCCAAAAAATTCTAATACTATCATGAGACTGCGAAGATTAAAATTGTTTTCTCAAATAGGTATTATATGTATGTAATCCCCATCTCTGTAGTAGGTACTGTAATATTGCTATTTAGCTCAGAAAAGTTATAACTTCTCTCATATCTCTTAACGAGCGTCATTTTATAGATCCATTAAAAACAAAAGAAACTGCAATATTTTATCTAAAAATTATAATGAATTTCAATCATATTTAAAAGATCTTAAAGTGAAAGAAATTAGGAATTTACCAGAAAGCGTAAATAATGCATAAAATATGGAATTTCACTATAATTCAATATGTAAAGAGCATTTTTTTTTATTTGCTATAATTACAAAATAAATCTATAATTCAATTTCAATGCTCAAATAGCATCGTTGGTCTCGACAATAAACAAAATTGATTGTCGACTGCAAAAAAGGAGCATCAATTGGCAAAACACACCCACAATGTTCAGTTCTGTGTGGGTGACCACGAATAAGAAGGGTGGGTGGGTATATATAGAGATTTCGAAATAAATTGCCATACATTTAAATTTGAATTAAGTACCTCAATTGGATGGAGTTTTATTAATTTATATACTTTTATTTTTTGATTGGATACAAACTACACACAAAGCGGATGCATTGCCATGAATACGATTGTTTTGGGCCCATGGAGTGCGATAAATTAAATCGAAAGGTGTGCTCCATATGCCTCCCACTCCATGTCTCCCACATATAGGATTTTAGTGAGCCTCCCCAAAAATGCAAACACACGGGAATGATGCAAATTTAACCGTGTGCTGGAGGGTGTGGGGCAAATATATACAATTTATATTTGTGAATGGACGACGAACGATGTGACAAGAGTAATTAATATCGATTTCATGATAATTTGTAATGCATATATTATTCAGAATGGTGGCATCCCACTTATAATATGGCCTGTATCCCATTGCAGGGAAGCACAATCAATTCGAATTAGCGTCGATACTATCAGTTGCAATATTTATCGGTGTGCTAACAGTATTAGTATGTATCGGGGTGGTCATGTACATCTTGAGGCTGCGCACCGGTGCACCACACAATCATCATCATCATCAGCACAAGAGCAAGAACAACAACATGACACGTCCGGGAAATTTGCCGATCAAGGAGAAAATTTCCTTGCCACTGAGTCAATCTGAGGATTTGTACGACGAGAAGAATCCCGATGTTGTGCCATACAATGAAGGTGAGTCTCTCCTCTTATTTGTCTGTTCGCCCATCCCAGATGCATTGCGCAAAACCTCTCCATTTTGCCTGGCTGAATATCCAGGCCATTAACTCGGGTTAATACTACAATATTTTGTGAATATCCCAAAAAAGCATTGAATAACGTCAATATTGTGAGGAAAAGATGTAGGTAACATATGTAAGAAAAGCAGTAAGTTTTTATCAGCCGGTTAATTTTTAATCATCCTTTTTCATTTTTTTTTGGATTTGGGCTCAAAAAATATTTTTCAATATCAATTAACTCACTACAGATAAATTTTGAACAAACTATTATAGAAATTAAACTGAATTCACACTATAAAAATAAACTTATACAACGTTTAAAAAAATAATTAGAAAAAATGGATTAAGAACTATTATTTTCTATGGATTTTTGTTAATTTTTATTCCTACTTGTTGAATTTAATAAAAATTATCGCGGTTTATTATTATGGTTTTTTGTTGGGATAAGGGGGATAAGCCCAGAAAACCAATTGTTTTTATTTTTCATTTTTTTTTTTAATATAAAATTAAAGTCTCTTCCTGAGGGGATAATTTTACCCCATTCATTTTGAATTTGAGTTTGCGAGGTGTTCAAATGAAATTCTATTCTCGATAGCTTTTCGCAGTATCACAATCACAGACAAGATAACTTAATTGTTACTCATACGAAATAATTGAATAGAATCCATGGCAATTTGTATTATAGAAGCTCTCTAGTGGCATCTTCCAAGACAATGTCTCACAACACTATATTGCTCCTACATATAAGATCTCTCAAGCTGCACGATTATAGTGTCTGCAATACTCAATCAAGTCGCAATTTCCTTCGAAGCGAAGAGAAAGGTGACTATCTAACAGATATTTTCAGTAATTGAATTTTGAATTGCAAGTTTAATATGTCAAATACTTATCAAGATTTTTTCTTAAACATAAAATACCTTTGCGATTTAAATGTCCAATGTTGTTAATTATTTTAGGCATAAAATATATGGTAAGAAATTAGGAAGAAATTTATTCACGTTGGGAAGAAATAAATTCATTTTAGAAAGAAATTAATTAGCGACGGTAAGAAAATAATTAGATATGGTAAGCTTCTACTGAATGTGGAGACATGGAAAAAGTTTAATATTTGAGGATATTTGGAGATTAACTAGCAAAAGGCGATACGTTTTGAAAGTTATGCATTTTATAGGAAATTTCACCCGACCAATTTCATCGAACTGGCACTTCAACTCAATCCACTTCAGAGGTTAAAGCCTATATTTATGAAAAATATTTTAATGCAAAAATAAATAAAAAACATATAAAAAGACTCTTTCTGTTGTCAATATACATATAAAGATACATATACAGAAATACGTGAGTTGTAGTTTATGTGGCACAAGTTAGGCAAACTTACTTGTAAATTCTTTCCAAGTTTGTCCCAAATGTGGAAGCTAATAGTTCAATGCTGCAAAAAATTGATTGACAAAGTGAAATTTAGGTCTTTGCATTGCACAAAATTCAAGAGAGACAGTTTATGTCTTGAAAGTTAATCAACATGGGAATGAGGAACTTTTCAACTGAAATTGAGCCAGATCGAAAGGCATTATTTAATAATTCCATGACTGAAAAGTTACAATATAAATTATGAGAGCTTCAAGTTGCAGTCCTTTGTCAGGAGAGCCGCTGGCGTTGTGTATATAATATGAAAATTCATGGTGTGCATGATGGTAGAAAGGATTGGATGTAGATAAAATGACGGCAAGAAGTCGGGAGGAAACATTAGTTCATGGCAGTTGAAAGGATAAATCTGTACAATTCACTGAACCCGTGGATAATGCGGAAGTTTGACGGGGGAGGAGGAGTGGATGAGCCATGGAGGTCTCAACATATAGCACATGACAAGATGTAATACTGGAAGATATTTCAGTCAATGTCGAGATGAGAAAGTTTTCTTTCTCTCTTGCAGCGTTATTCTCAATTACACTTGTTAGTAATTTGGCTTCGTCTAAATGCGAACTGCTCCGTGTATCAGTCTGCAGTAATATAAATTATTTTATGTGTTGAATAAATATAAATTAGTGTTCATCATATGAGTTCCCAAGGGCGCTCATCTAGGACGGTGGATGTTGTTGCTATATAGAATCTGGATGAGAATTTGTAATAGTCACACAGTAAATCATGGTGCCCAGACTACGGGCGTGAGAGTGAAAAACTCACAGGGATATTCTGTTCATCCTTCACGTGGGGGTGGACTTAGAGAGGATGAAACATGGAAAGTCGATGAAGAGTGTTAGAGTTGAATTTCCCAGAAGTCTCGAGTGGCAAAACCACCCTCCAGCAAAACATTGTGATTAGAGCTTTTTCGGATAAATTTTGTATCTCTATGGAAGTGTATAAAACCACCTGGATTTCTTGCATAATCCATAAAAATCAAAACTTATTCACTGGAGATAAACAATGTTTCACATCTTTCCTCTCTCACATTTTGATCTGGAAAATTTCAGTTTTTTTTCATTACATTTTCTGTAGTTTTCCCAGATTTCCCTTAGAAAATCTAAAGAATTAAAATTCAAAACAATGCTAGAAATCAAAATCGCAAATTCGCAGAAGGTTCTGAACTCTTGAAAAATTTAAAAATCCGAAATATCATTAAAAAAAAATTAAAAAAGTTTGAATATTTTCCAGAAGTTCTATTAATATTTCAAACGCCAAGTAAAAGTTTATTCAAAAGAAGTTCAAAATTTTTAATTGCTTAAAAATTTCCTTAGAAGCTTTCTAAAACAATTATTAGCTCAAAAGTTCATCAAAAAGAAGTCTAATAAAATAAACCGAATTTAAAACATTTTAGCTTTTTATTTTATTTGGAAAATTTTTCTTAAACATGCAGAACAGCCTGAATAGAAAAAAACCTTAATCAATTATTAAGCAAATAAAAAAAATATGTTGTCTTAAAATAGTTATAAACACTTTAAATGAGAGAAATTTTATTCTACTCAAAAAAACAAATTATTATAGATACAGATTTCCGTTCGATTCTTTATTCACCCAATAGTTTTATTGTTAAAGTTCCTCCACTGAACAAACTTTCCTTTCCAAAGACCAATTTTCGCGTACAATAAGGAATTTTCACTCAACAAGATAGAAAATCAAATTCTTATTAAAGAAAATCTTCTCACTTCATCTACTGATGAAAAAATAAAGTATTATATCTATATTAAATTTTGTATAAATAATTTTCATGTTAAACATCCGCAATTGTAATACTCTTCAAGTTTTTCCATCCTCCATGTGTCATAAGAAATAATAAAGTGGATCACAAAGAGATCCACTCATTCTCCCCGCATGAAACACGAGCATAAAAAAGTATAAAAAGAAAGTAAAATGAAATTGGGGACAAATCCATGACATTTGTCATGAATTTCTACCCCACAGAATTAGCTGTATAGATTTAATATATGGGATTGCGATACACTTTCGATATTTCTAATCCAGACGAATCATGATTGATGGCAACAGCATAAATCGAAGTATAGTGTCGCATATCCACAAAAACACAACCAAATTCACTGGGCGAAACGCTCTACTGAATTTCTACGATATTCATGCAGACTTTGAGGAGGGGAACAGACATCGCCAGGATTATATTATGGCCAAAAATATTGACAACTTCAGTCTCGCGACATAAATATAGGCGATATTATCGAATTTACCCATCTAAAATGCTAATTAGGGAGCGTTCACTTCGGGTGATTGAAATATTCGCCATGTCCAAAATCTGATGTTTGCCAAAATTATGAAGAGTGATTGTTCATGTCAAGCAGCCTTCAATATCGCCAGCTTCATTGGCCAACCATATCAGCGCCCTTATCAAGCCAGACATACTGATTAAAAGGATAGCAAGAGCCAGAGACCAACTAATGTTAATCACCTGCTTGGGTTATTGACCAAGTGAGGTGAAAAGCGAAAATGCAAGAGACACACAATCTAATTAATTAGTTTCTACGGGTCAATAATTAAAGATAATTCAAGTGGTGTTAATTTATTCTTGACTCTGTATAATTAATCGTTTACTGGACTTGGTTAATTGAAATCAATTTAATTTATTCAAGGCCCTCGCATTTTGGGAAAAAGCGTAGTGGAAGGTTTTCCCACCCTAAAGTTTATTTTCCCAACAGCTCGATGATTCTCTTCACCGAGTGAAGACGAAGGCAGTGTTAGATCTTCCAAATACTCATCATTTCAATCATGATTATTTCCATTGTCTATATTGGCAAAAATTCTCTCAATTTATCTCCTCATATCTTCCTTCAGTGAATAAACAATTTCTCCTCTCTGATGATGGTATTATTATTCCACTCCCAGGGCGGGAAAGAAATTCGCCCAAGATAAAATCTATTTAGAAAAAAAGGGAGAAAAAAACACATTTTTCTATCTTAGGAGAAGAGGGTGTAAAAACCTTAAGGGAGCAGAGAAAATGACATCGCATCATTGAATTTTCAAGCTCTCTTTCTCAGTTCAATTAAAACTTTCTGTGGACTGTATATCCTTTTCTCCTTTTGCACCACGCGTTCTCACACATTTAGGGGATTTTCTTGAAAATCTTCATCTTGGAAATATTCTGTTGGCAATGGTGGCAAAAGAACCGTGGCCAATGGATTAGGAGTGAAATAGAAAGTCTAAGTACCTACATCAGTGTTGGAAAATATACTTCCAACACTTGCAATATAAAAGAAAATCATTCATTTCATTTTTGAATTAGGCATTTCTTTTTGAAAATCCCGTCATATTATGTTTTCCTACAAAAAAAATACGGTGTAAGCGCAACTTGTGTTAATATAGTGAACTAAGAAAGTTCTAAGTAACTTTAAGTTTAAAGTAATAAGAAAATAAAATAAATTAGGATCTCCTTTTTTCTTTTCTCTACCAAATTCCTAAAACATCTATATGAAAATCAAGGGGGAGATACAAATGGTTAAAGAAGCGTACACCACTTCCAGCACTTTGGAAGTGTTGGAGAGCTTTGAAAAGAAAGGTCAAGAGAGCTTTGAAAGAAGCTTAAAATAGCTTGAAAGAAAGCTTAACAGTGTTTTGAAGGAAAGCTTTGAAGAGCTTTATTGGAAACATTAAAAAAAGGCTTTGAAAAGAAGCTCAAATGAGCTTTGAAAGAAAGCTTAAAAGATCTTTGAATGAAAGCTTGAAAAAGTTATCAAAAGAAGCTAGAAAAAGCTTTGAAAGGAAGCTTTAAAGAGCTTTCAAGGTAGGTTTAAAAATGTTTTGGTGGGAAGCTTTGAAAACCTTTTATGGAAGCATTAAAGAGCTTTGAAAGGAAGCTTAAAAAAGTTTTAGAGGATCCTTAAAGAGCTTTAGTCTCAAAGTTCTGGATTCTTTTTAAATCTCCACAAGTTCAGGAAGTTCTAAATGAATGAATGGTTAAGTTAGCATATCTGTTGCCTTAAAAGCTTTCAAAATCTTCGGAAAGCTCATAAAATCTTCTGAAAGTTCATTGGTTGCTTAAAAAATAACTTCATTAGTCCATACATTTTAGAACTTCCACTTCCAAAAACTTTCGCGAACTTCCATTTAGGTGTACACCATTTCTGATGATAATATCTCCCCCTTGCTTCAATCTTTCTTAAAAAATTTCAAAATCTCCTTTCAATTTTTTAGAGGATAATGCCGAAAGGTCCCTCAAAATTCTCTATTTAATCCAGCGATAACAACAAACTAAGACGAATCAGAATGAAGTCAGAGACAATTGAAAGACAATTTATTGATTACGGATTATTCTTCGATTGATAATATACTTTAATATATATTAACACAAAAGAAGCCATTAAGAAAATGCCTTTTATACACAAAAAATATCAAAGA
>CAKKOB020000016.1:132504-147767 GCA_918844115.2 Phlebotomus perniciosus
AGACCTGCTTTTGGTAAAGGAATTTCCTTAGAAAGTTGTTCTGGTGCTAAGGCTAAGCGCGATCCGAACAGACTACAGTTAAAGTCCCGTTTTAGCCGCTAAGTCTTCCACGCTAAGCGCAGGTCTGTCGGAGCCCTTAGAAAGCTTTAAAACTTTTTTAGAAAGCTTTCGTAAAAAGCTTTAGAATACTGTATACAAAATTAAATTGATTTGATGAAAGCTCCTTCAGAGGTTTCGAAGTGGAGCATTGAGAAACTTTTCAACAGAATTTGCAAGTTCTGGAAGTGGTGTACGCGGTGTACGTCTTTCTGGCGAAATATTTCTCCCTTGATATATTATGTTTTTGAAGAATTAAGATTTAAATTCACGGATTATACCTGATAAATTTAATTTAAACATTATATTTTTCAAAAAATTTATAATGCACACAAACTTTTCAAACGACTCATACTTTGCCACCCACAGCTTTGAGCTCCCGCGCAAATTTGCATATAGCACGCTTGGTGCTGCGAATGAGTACGTATAGGTAAATATCGTTTTGCGGTATAGGATTACGCATTGCTTTTAGCGAATACCTCTTGCCATCATCATTGGCAAGTGTTCGGCGAAAATGGGCTCCCACATGAGAGTTTGCTGAATCGAGAGCGTAGGAAAACATCCCCAATCGATGAACAATTTCGTGCGCATAAAAATTATAGGTAATAGCAATGTTCAATTAAAATGGACGCAATCATATGCAAAAACTCAAATCAATAGACCCACTCCTGTAAATTATATTCCGATGGTCATTCCATGAAATTGTCAAAAATCCAATTTTTCCTTTTCCAATGCCCACCTGGGCCTCATTCCCTTGTTTTTTATCGTCCGGCATTGCCACCAATTTTGCTATAATTAAGTTAATGGTGAGGTCAAATTTGGCGCATGGAATTCGTTTAATTGGAAAGATGGATTTTACTCTCAAAGTATATTGTGGGGAGTTTTGTAAATTCACAAAACAACCCAAATGTAGGTCAGTGGCGACGACACAGAATGTGGCCTCTGAATTTCCGGGGAATATTTTAAAATCCAGCAACAGAGTTCAACCACAGAAACCAAAAGTGGTTTTGCATTTGGACTATTTGATGCATTTCTTCCTATAAAGTCCGTTAGTAGTTAATAATAAGAAGATTTAATCCTTTTTGGAAGAAAAACATTTATTTCCATGCATAAGTTTTGTTAATTAAATTGAAATGCTTTTCATCAGAAATTACTTTTTTTGACGTCTGTATTGGAATTATCCGAATTGTTAATCAAAATTCAAACTGTGCGCCAATTTAATTAACTTTGCTATAAAAAATTATAGCGAATTGAATTTTAATGAAAAAAGATGATAAGTTGAAGAATAAGTTGAATGACGAATTTCATTAATACCATTTTGGAATTTTCTTTCTCAAATATTTCTGCTAGTTTACAAACAAAATTCCTCAAAAATGAATTAAAAAAGTGTTTAATTTTCTATAAAATGTGTGTTTTATAGGAGAACTGAGAGATTTTTTTTACAAATATGAAAATCTATAGAAAATTTATTGAAAGAATTGAGAAAATGTTCGTTTTGGGGCTAAAAACTTGTAAGATTATGGTAAAAATTACTTGCCATAATTATAAATTTAAGTCTTAGAAAATTTATAGCAATAATTTCATAGGAAAATCTATAATTTCCTTGCTGAAATATCTCTTTTTTCGCTCTTACAGAAAGACGAGCTCCACTATGCGGAGCTCTCGCTGGCCGTGTCGAAGCATATAGAGAGCACCGGCGGCAGCGGCGGCGGAGGGCCACCGCCGGCGCTCCTCTGCTCAGGGAGCAGTAAACAGCTTCCATCGGGACCAACGGTTGTTCCCTCCACGCAGGATCCCAACCAGAAGAAGCCACCTGCGTACAACTACTTCGATGAACCCACCATCTATGCTCAAATCGACCACAACTACAAGGTGCCGCCGGTCGCCGGCATGCCGCCGGTGGCTTCGCCCTCGTCCACCGCCGCGGTGGCGCAGACGTCGACACTCTACCCGGCGAAGCCTTTCCTCCGCGAGATCGTCACGATGCGGACGCCGCTCGTGTTCACGCAGCAAGAGAGCTGCGTCTAATGGAAGCCTCCCGCCGCGGTGAGCCGCGTCGGCTCTCACCTCCACCCAGCATAGGAGAAACACTATTGAAAGTCTACTAATTATCTGTAAAATGTACATTTCCTGGCGCAATGCCTAGAATAATTATTTCTACCCTAAAAGAAAAACTGTATCTCATAAGCTATTGAGGAAGTTCGAGGCCATGTAAAAAGTTCTTTCATAAATTCCACAAGAAGAGAAATCCAAGAGAAATTATGTTCAATGAAAATAATGGTGTTGAATGTTGTTTTCTCATTGTACTGAAATCAAACAAGATTTTTTACTCTGTCTATTATTACAACGATTAGAGGCAAAATTGATACTCTTTACATTTAAAAATAAAAAAAATGCGACAACTACTTTTCATATCATCTAATTCCTTCCAAATAAAATATAAACATTTATTTTTCATTGAATTATTATAACTTTTTCATAAAAATGATAAATTATTGCATAAGGTTTCACTCATTCAGCATTTAGCAAAATCTCTATCGAATTAATGGATGGTAAATAAAGGAAAATGCAGCAATAAATTAAGGAAAATTACGACCATCCTCTGAAACAAGAAAATCAGTGATCCTCCTGTTTTTCAGGTGACCATCGATATTTTATCTTTTTTTCTTTTGAAAATAGCTCAACTTATTGATTGAGTTCGGTCTTATTTGAGTTTTCAAGTCTTGATTGAAGATTCTAAAGAAATCAATTCACTGGATAAATTAGCTTTGAGTGTTCTAATTAAATTCTTCTCAAGATTTTCTTATTTTCTCGAAAATCAATAAAAAAAATCTAAAGCTCCCACATTTTTCTCGAAGCTACAAAATCATTAACTCGAGATTAGAGATTTAATTGAATGTTCAAAAATTCTCCCAGCAGCTCTTAATAAGTTCGCTAAAACTCATTAATTTCCCCGAAAGATCTTGGGAAGTTTCTCAAGTGCAGCAATTTTTTTTGTAATCTCTCATTTTTGAGTTTGAACATCGATTAGAAAGCTCTCTCTCCCAAGAGCTGTGATATTTAATTTAGTATAGATTCTAGATTTTTTTTTCTTGATCTAAATATAAGAATCTAAATTTTTCTCAGGGTTTGATTTTTCTCGTTTAGGTATCACTTTTACGCACAAATGAAGAGGAAAAACAATTCAGAGAAATATATAGAGTATATCTTTGGTATTCTCTGTAAAATTATATTAAGGATCAAATATCGAGAATTTTCAAAATTTAAATCACAAAAATATCTTCATTTATAATCAAAAGTCTTTAATTTATTCAAAATAAAAAGACGTTTTTCCATAATTAATAAACTGGAAGCATTTAGGTATATCTTTATCAGTTGCTTTTCGACTTTCTTCTTTTTCTGCTTAATTTTTCTAATAATGAAGTTCGAAAATTCAAAAAGAAATCCTACAAATGATCCAAGATTTTAACACAAGACCACTTTCACTGGCAAACCCGGCAAACCAAAAGACTTACCTCAGGAATATTTTATATTTATAGACTCTCGTTCCCTCATTAAACTTTTTCCCCAACTTTTCTACCCGCAAAGCTTTCACAAACACTTTCTCCACTGCCAATTATCATTCATTTTCCTGCATTTTTCTTTCTCTCACCTTTTTTTCCCTCCAACGATGGTCACCTTACAATAAATTTAACATGAAAAAGACACTCAGTTAATAATAAAAGTAGATAAGAAAAAAATACCTTGGGATTGTATAGTGTAAAAAAAACCAGAGAATTATTTTAACATACCACGAAGAGACAACAATTTGTGTGAATGTGAATGGGAGAGTGTTGAAATCATGAGACTAAAAATATTTGGGATTAAAAACCATCAAATTACAATATTTCTCAAGAACAAAAGAATTCTATCAAATGTAAAATTATTACTCAATGTTTACAGCAACAGTCGATTGCCTCGAAAGGGTGGATTTTATGAATATTGGATGAGAGAGAGAGAGAGAAATTAATAGGTAAATTTTGTATTTAAATAAATTTGAACGTGTAAAAATTATGTAAAAAAAAGTCATAACTCCTAAATAAATTAAGGAATTAATGCGCAAATATTATAAACGGTGGTTAAATTTAGTCGGCTGATTAAATCTGAGACATTCGGAAGGTAAAGAATTTCCTGAAATGCTCTGAGAGACAAAATCGATCTTTCCGAGTTTTTCCTGGACTTCGATTTGAACTTGCGCATCATATCGTTTTTTTAACATTGAAATATTATTTATCTTATTTATGGGTTTTCTTGCAATAAAATTGTATTTTGGATCTTTTGGACGAAAATTGAGCGTTTACTGAGAATTCGGATCTACACAATCAGTGAATATCTAAGGAGTTAATAGAGTCTGAACGGTCTGAACTGAAATTTGAAGATCTTTTCATCGAATAAAATAATTAATTATTCCGAAACCATAGTCCGAAAATTTATTTTTTTGTCTCATTTTAATGAGGTTATTTATAATACATCGTCGCATTAGATTGAGATTGAGATTATATTGTCCGAAAATCCGAATCTAATCTAGTGGGACAGATTGTGAATCCTATCCAAATCTATCTAATAATCGTGATTGGATTTTCCGTTTCCATCGACAAAATTAAGGATAATCTCAATCTAATCCAGCTATGTAAATGGCCTTAATGTAACCGAGTTATCAGACGAGAAAAATTGACGTAATAACTGAGCGAAAAGCGTCTCCCTCTCTACTGATTTACATTGGTTAGAAAGGGACAAAAACTGATCGATTATTGCGTCAAAGAGAACGGAATAATTACTCATTATTGCGTTTCTGTGTCCCTTTCTAACCAATGTAAATCAATTGAGAGAGAGACACTTTTTCGCCCAGTTATTACAACGATGTAATAAATTCTTGTGTCAAATTTCTCGTGTGATAACTCGGTGAGAATAAGAATCAAATTTATGTAAGAGTTTAAAGCTTGAATGAGCAATATTTCATATTCGCGATCAAAGAACCTCAAAAGATCCCCAGAAAATTTACCATTTGTGGAGTATAATTGACCCAATATACGGTAAAACGCTCAAACGTCCTCTCCCCAACAATTGGCAGCAGTGCTGCCCTCCTCCGGGCAGTCAAGCCGCGCACACGCGCGGAGCTCTGTCAAATGTAGAAATGACTTTGGGTGACCCCAGCAATCTCTGGGAGGAAAGGCGCCCCTTAGTCTTCCGCGAATTTTTCATTTTCCCATCAAGATGTGGAAGTGATTCCACAATTTTTGGATCTTTTACCACTTTAATAAATTATTTCATGGAATATGTCATGCGTAACAAATTTATACTTACCTTTTTCAAATACAGGAGACTCTCCGGAAAAATAAGTGAGCATTTCCGGAACTTCTTATGACTTTCAAATATTATAACACTTGGACTCTCACATGTGCAATTTCTGTCAAATAGAACGAGAGAGAAGATATTGACAGCAATACGAGTGAGGGAGAGATCTGATAGTTTGACATTCCAAAATCGCTGTGAGAGTCGCTAGTCTCCATTCAAAAAATTATTGACTTCAAATTTTAATCAGCTGACTAAACTTATCCACCGTTTATGGATTTTCGACATGGAAAAAATTATATTGATTAAAACGCACTGTAATTTTTTAAGTGATGTAATAAAAAGGATTTTTATGATTGAAAAAAAATCGATAAGTGATCAAGTCAATTTTTTAGAAAAAAAAAATTAGCAAAAGAAATCTGTTGAATCATTTTCTGTTGATTTTTTCCATTAATATTGTTGAGATTAATTTTCCCGTGATTTTCCCGCATGATGGCACAATTTGTGCACCAGAGCATAAAGAATTACAGGTTTTCTATTTACCAAATTGACTATTATAGAAAAAGAAAGAAAAATAAATGAGGGAAATTGTGGAAGGACGAAACTTTTTTGAAGTAGGTACATGTGAAATTCTCTGACATTTACACTAAAGAAAAATCGATGAAAATACATAAAAAAATACCATGAGAATGATACAAAAATTGAAAAAATAAGACTGTTTTCTTCTTAACTTCATCCTCGCCTTTATTGCCCGTCCAAGACGTCTACATGGTGACCGGAATCCGGGAGTTTAGGCAACGACATCATCCCCCTTGGTTGCTCTCGTGTAGATCAGCTGCGAGTGATGCTTCACCACCAGCTTGATGTGTCCGTTCTCGCGGAGCTCATTGAGGGCCTGCTTGGCCAGGGAGCCGCGCACCTTGAGACGCTCAGACACCACAGAGGGCGTAATCAGCTTCCAGTGCGGCACTTCCTTCAGGAATTTATCGTACGTGGCCTTATCGAACAGCACCTGGTTGTTCAACTTGTCCCTGACTTTTCCTTTGGACCACTTCTTCTTCTTGGCCTTGCCACCCCCAGAGCCCTCCTTCTTCTTCTGGGTCTTCTGGGGCTGCTTCGACGTTGACTTTGTGTCCTTCTTCGGGGGCTGCAAAAAGTGAGGTTATCAAACACTTTATCATCATCTCTCCCCGCAAATTGTGTATTCTGAGCAAAATCCCGCAATCTTCCAGCATTTCCCACTTCCTTCTATTTCTTAATTGAACTGATATCCCAATTTAACAGATATTTAATGGAAATTCAAAGAAAAAAGCTTTAGCACATGTGAATGACTGCATGACGGATTTTTGTTATCATTTTTGCCAATGATTTTCACATAATTCCACTAATTTTCTTCTTCATTTGATAACAGAAGTCACTCATGAGTTGTTTTGATGTACTTAATGCAATGCAAACTGGATAATTGCTGAGAATTTGGCGGAAAATTGAGGAAAAAGCACAATAACTCACCATCTTGTATTATTTTCACGCAAAAGAGAGTGACAGGCGGAAGCGCACGTATGGTCACACTAATTTAGTACAAAAGAAGACGCCATTAAAGGAATTGTGAGCCGATGCGGCGGTTTTTAGTATTTGAAATCAACAGTTTTTTACAACTGAAAATATAAAACAAAAAATTATTCAAATTTATTAATTTACTGAATCGATTGAGAATTTGGCTGTGTGAATGTCGCTCTCATCGAGAGCATATGACGTCAAGCCAAAAAATCTAAAACGAAGAAGAAGGAGTTAGAGAATTTCAAAAAACATCTTCATCTTTGAAAAATAAGTAACCAAAATCCAGTTTCCAATAAAAATTAAATAAAAAATATAAGAATTAGTCAAAAATACATTTTGGTTTTTATTTTTTTTACTAATTTTTATAGTTTTTTTCAGTTATTTTGTGAATTTCTTGTCTATTTGCAAAGTATAAACTTTTTACGCTTGACAAGTAGGTAGGTACGACAATGATTCATGAATTATTTTTGTAAAGATATATAACCATGAGTAATGTTTAAAAGCGTTTCAAAAGAAAACATTTTTTTTTAGATTGAGGGGTGAGCTGACAGAAGAAATTTACAAAAAATTGAAAGGCAAGCCAACTAGCACTTTCACCTGGCATTCCATTTTTTCCGCCATTCTTTTTCAAATATCCTAAACATTTTAAGGCAAATTTTTATATAAAATTCACTCTAATAAGAAATGGGTCCCCACAAAGCCTTATTTTTCTCAATTTATATATTTTCATTTTGAGAAAGAAATTCTCGGCCAAATGTCAATTCGCTTTACTTTTTTTGACACTTGACAGCAACACGCGGTGAACAATTTTTGCCGATTTTTCGCGGAAAATTGATTTTTTCGAGCCTGTAGAGAGGCTGCAGATCGCAATGCAGTACCTAATGAAGGATTTTCGTGCAAAATCACTAGCAGCGTGATATTTTCGAGAAAAAAAATGATATTTTCCTTTTTTGAGCGTCCTAAAACAGTTTATTGGAGCTTTGTGGGGCACCAATTCATCGTTGGAGTGGGTTTCTGTTGGTTCTTTATAAAATTAAGGAAAATTTATCCCAAATTTGTTTTAGGTTATTTTAGTCTTTTCGCGCAAATTCACTAACTGTAGTGGCGTTAAATACTGCTCATCCCTGACTTAGATCGTCCTCATTTTCGCCAGAAAAATTTTAATTTCTTCCCTAATTTTCTTGTATGTAACGGTTTTCTTTTAAATTTCCAACCCAACAAAACAAATCATCATTTTAGTGATTTTAGTACTAATCTTTTACAGTGCACCGGAAATCATATCCGTCTGCATCTCAGTTCACGGCGTAAAATTTAAATACCGCCGTGAAGTGTCAGAAAATTTCTCCAGCTTTTGTTTTCATCTGAAAATTCACGTTTTTCAACCAATTTCCCGTGTTTAACCGCAATGGAGGTGGAGAGGATCTTCAAGGTAGCCGAGGGGGATGACCCAGAAGTGGAATTTTCCATTCTAGACGACGCTGAAGTGAGGAAGTCAAATCAGGTGGCCTTGGAGGCGATCCTCGAAGGATTTGGCCAGGAGGCCTTTGTCAAGACTTTCCTGTGAGTAATCTGAGTGTCTGTGAGTGGAGGAATTGGTAACTGTTTGTCTTTCTTGTCAAGGAATCATGATATTAACCTGAGGAACTTGTCGCTACTCACTGATGAGGATTTGCAGATTCTCGGCGTGGCGGATGAATCGATACGAGAGGAGATGCTGAAGGACTTTGCAAAACAGCCAAATCAAGTACCTGGATATGATGAGTGAGTCCCTGGGGGAGGAATCTGGTGGACTTGAGGAGTTTCATGTTGTGGTTTCTTTGCAGTCTTATGGAGGAAATTGACCGGGACTCGTACAATACGACAACAATGAGTACAATCATTTCTCATCTCCACACCCTACAGGATTCTGTTCTCAGCTCCTACTTGAAGCTGTATTTGGAGAATCCGAATGACATTCCCATCGGAGATCACTCGTTCGCGTCCTCGTATGTGATTAAGACTCTCAATGAGATCATCAGACACGCTCAGGAGATGGACAATGACTTGGTTAAAGTGCAGGAGGTGAGTAGGAAAGCTCCATGGGGTTCGTATAGGAAAGGGTTCTATCAAGAGTTTTAGGGAACAGAAATAATAAGCGCTCTAAGAAGACCTTTAAAAAGCGTTGAATGGGAAATTTAGAGTAAAACGCATAAAAAACATCTTTTCGAGGACTTGACTGATTTTTTTTCAAAAAATCATTTGAAATCTTCCGTAATTTTTATTCACAAGTTTAAGAAGTGCCTTTTTTGGAGGATAATATCCGTAATCTTTATTCAATATTCAAAAAACCAACTTATGGGCGGAAGAAAACTATTTTAAACTATTTGAAAAAGATTTTTCGGTAGTTTAAAATTCATAATATTCATGCAAAAATCAAGAAAAGCTAACCTAGCGCCTAAAATCTAAAAGAATAATTTTTTAATCTTAATTAAAAAATCGCCTCTCTGGTACTTAAAAACCTTTTTATCTCAATTCAAGCTTTTTTTTTAAAGCGCTCTTCGAGATCTTGAAAACCATTATCTTCATTTAAAGAGCTTATAAACCTGTTTTATGGAAATTAACATTGTTCTTATGAGAATGAGGAATGAAAAATGCATATGAATCTAAATAAATCAACACGAAATTCAGTCCTCCGAATATTAACTTGCGTTGCAATTAAAAACTGAATTCCGTGTTGTGTATTTTTATGAACTTGTTTTTGGGAAGCCAACACGCTTTTAATCTGCAATGGTCATTCATCTCTATGAAAGACACTTAAGAACCGGATAATTCGGGAAATTCTTGTAATAAATCCAAAAATGCTGTTTCAGGTGCTTCAAAGTAATAATCTTTATTTAAGTTTCTTCGAAAAACGCCTTTCTCGAGCATTAAATCTTTAATTTTTTGTTAGAGCTTGAAGAACTGCTCTTCGGACGCTGAAAATAAAGATCCTTATTTTTCATTCAAATGCCTTTGATCAAAAAAGCGCCTTTCAGGAGCTCAAACTGCGTAAATCTTCATTTTTCGTTTCTTCAGGAAGCGTATTTCAGGCGCTTACAATCTAGGAATTCATGTAAAGGTTAAACGAGTGGCAATCCTAGATTGCGAACGTGGAATTCTTACAGATTATGCCAACTCGAATACAGTTAATAAAGTAGAGACTTAAGTCATACAACATAGGAGAGGTATCAGCCTAGGTTACAAAATATTGAAATTTCAAGAAAATCTTTAACAGATCTTCGGAGATATCCTAAAAAAAATATTTCAAAACTATTCGAAATGGCGGATGGAGGGGTGGGGGAAGGTCGACTATAGCGCCATCTTGTAATTTACCCCCACTTATGTACCTTTGCCGAAAACCGCAAGTCTCTATCTGTGAGAATTCCTGTAAAAACGCTCTTCGGAAGCTTCAAATTCTTAATCTCCGTTCAAAATCTTGAAAAACCACTCGTAGAGCGCCTAAAACTCAAAAAATTTTCTTTTAGAGTTTCAAAAAAGCGGAAACCTAAAACTGTTAAAATCCATAATCGGTTCTTAAAAAGCTCCTTTTGGAAGCCTGAAAGCCCCATTAACCCCCTAATTCTTCAAAAGACGCCGTTCTGGCGCTTTTTCTCAATATCCAACCCACTTTTGAAAAATCTACCCCCCTTTTTAGACATACAACAAAATGAATTTGCCCAAGAAGAAATCCCTGGGACACCTGAAGACTCTGGGCAGTGTTGCTGGTGTTCTCCTGGCTGGCTATTGTCTCTACAAACTCACCACATCGAAAGCCAGTCTGGCCAAGCTGACCGACTACCTGATGCCATTCCTCGAGAACCAAATCGCCGCCCCGCCGCAGGCCTGGTGAAAGCCCCGGAACTGATGCCTCTGCTGGCAAGGACATTGTGATCCCAGATGAAATATATTTTCTATATTGTCTGAATATAAAATATACATTTTTGTTTTGCTCTCTCAACCATCGAGTTTTGCTACGTCAATCAACTCAATGCTTCTATCTTCCGGACAGCGTTCGTACTCCAGGAGGATGAGGGTGTTTTGGCCCACCTGGAGGAACTCCTTGGGCACGTAGAGGGTGACTTGGGGCCCCACGGTGGGCCAGTATCTCCCCAGGTTGTGATTGTTCACGAACGCCACGCCTTTGCCCCATCCCGAGGGATCCAGGTAAGTGTCCATAAGCTGATCGGGTTGCAGATTGAATTCAGCTCGGAAGAAGATGGGTCCATTGCGAACGGAACATCTCAGGAATTCCCTGGAGATGTTTTCCCTGAAGGATCTACTAGTTTCCTGCGTGAAGTCCTGAATCTCCTCGGCGTTCTCTAAAGGACATCCCGTGATTGTCCAATTGAATAGGATCGAGTAATCCAGACTTACTGATCCGAGGATTCCCTTGAAATCATTGGGAATGTTGTAGTTTATTCGTCCCTGATTCTCCACCAATATCTGCAATTTCTGACCCGACCAATTGGCCCAATTGATGGAGAGTGTGTCGATCTTGTTCTCTCGACTTAGAATACCCACAAATTGACGATCAATGTAGATAATTGCTCTATCGTGCAATTTTTCAATTGTCAGCGCGCTCGGATCGCGACGCAATTTGGGCAGATCGATCTCATACAGTACCAGACCGGAGTTTTGATCCAGCTCCTCGAAGGACACTGGGGTCCGTGAGAAGACAGGGGATCGACAGAGAGCGCGTCTGGTGTGTCTGGACAAGAGACTCTGCCTAGCAGTGAGATAAACCTTCCCATAATTGAGCTTAGGTGTCGGTTCTGGAATCGTAAGATTAGGCATGATCAGGTACTTAGAGATTGTATCCCTGATGGCCATGAGCTTCGGTGTGGCGTCTCCGGCTTCAGTCATTGGAGCATCATAGTCATAGGATGTGACATCGGCTTGGAAACTGCCTATTCCCCCATCATTGGCGCCAGCAGTGAAGCCGAAGTTCGTTCCTCCGAAGAACATGTAGAAATTCACATTCGCATTATCATTGAGCATATCCCGAAGGGTCTTCACGACCTTGTCTGTGTCCACGCGCTGCATGCTCTCCTGCCAGTGGGTCAACCATCCTGGGTAGTACTCGGAGTTAACGAGCGGCCCTTTGGGCTGATGCGCGCGCAATTGTTTCCAGTATTTATCGATGGTATTGCCTGCAATTAGCAAATTGGTTTGTACTCCATTTGTTCTTTAATTTAATTTCTTAATGAAAAACTCTTTTTGTGGTCTAACAATTCAATTAATCAACTCTCAGGCTTCTAATGGCTCAATTAATTTAAATGCTTCATAAAATGCCGGGTTGACGAGAAAGATCGTGGAACAATTAATAATGTAGACTTAGAGGTTCATTTTGTACTCGTGCGCGCCGGTATGAGTTGGCTCGCTCAACCATGAATTTGCTTTTACCATTCAAATACTTATGTAATTTCAATAATTTAATGTTCAGGGACGTTATGAAGATAATTTTTGAGATATAAATTCATACAAGGAATGCAAGGAATAGAGTATTGAGCAATCATCAGAAAATCAGGATTTTCTTCCAAAAATGGATCAAATTTAGATAGTCCAATCCAGATTTCCCCTCTGTTTCCAAGAGTCTTTTCATCTCAACGATAGAGTCGTTCGCAACGCCATTCTGTCAAATGTCCGTTTTATCAATTTTTATTATAGCTTAATTAGATTGCCCCAATCATATCACCAATAATTAAATTTCTAAAATTGATATGAGGTGTTGAATTTGTTGAAAAGTGTTTTGACGTAAAGTTTAATTGCGTTAAAACGCATTTTAAACCGTTAAAAAGTGTTTAAACGCAGTTTAATTGCATTATAACGCATTTTAGGCTGGAAAAGCGTGTTATAATACGGTTAATCGCATTTGACGCGTTTAATTGCGTTAAAACGCACTTTAAACCGTTAAAAAGCGTTTAAACGCAGTTTAATTGCGTTAAAACGCATTTTAAGCTGGTTTAAAGCGTTAGAAGACGTTTAATCGCATTTTAACGCGTTTAGTTGAACTAAAACGCATTTTAAACCGTTAAAAAAAGCGTTTAAACGTAGTTAATTTGCGTTAAAACGCATCTTAAGCGGTTTCGAAGCGTTATATGCTGCTAATAGAAAGGAACGAGACTTAAGTCGTTAATGACCGCTATAAGATTATTAGTTAATCATACTTACTAGCTCCGAAATCGATTGTTGCAAAAACGTTTTCGATAGAACCACAGCCTAGGTTTCCAGGCCCGTCGGTTGTAAAGAGGACTGCCTTATCCTTTACGTATTTCTCCGTCTCATCCCTCAGCCATTTCATGTAGTTTTTGTCACAGGCCGAAAATGAGCCATACTCATTCTCAACTTGAACCATTATGATAGGACCTCCATTGCCATAGAGATAAGGCTGCATTTTTGTCATTAGCACTTCATACCACTTTGCCACTTCGTTGAGGTAATCTATGAAAATATAAATCCAGTGATAAGATAACCATCGATCGATATTAGAGATAGTAAAAGCTCTCACTTGAGTCATAAGTTCTCAGCTTAATTGCTGGATATTTTGTGAGGAGCCAATAGGGAAATCCGCCCATATCTCTCTCAGCACAAATATAGGGTCCTGGTCGAAGGATCACCAGGAGATCTTCTTGTTTGGCCAAATCCAAGAAGTGCTCCAAATCAGCCATTCCACTCCACACGTACTGACCATTGTCTTTGGGATTGTGAAGTGACCATTCAACATATCTGGAAAAAAAATGATCATCTTTTCCCAGAACTTTATATAGAATAAAAGACTTATAACTTACGTGCTCACAACATTTAATCCCGTGGCTCGCATGAGATGCAATTTTGGGCGCCAACTCTCCCGCGGAGCCCGAAAGTAGTGAAATGATCCAGAGACATAACGAAAAGGTCTCCCATCCAGAAGAAAAGTATCATTTTCATAATCAACGGAGAATTTTCTCTCACTACGCGGAATAGTGTTCACAAGATCACGACCGTTGGATTCAAGGATATGCTGCGAAGTCACAAAAACCACCGAGAAAAGAGCCAACAATGCAGAAAATCTCAACATTTTATCCCACATGATGTTGAACTCTGCAAAGGCTGGAAGCAACTGAACTCCCAAAAACACTTGAGTAAATGCCAATAACTAATGAACTTGTCCGACTGAGTGCTCAAGCTCAAATGAGAATCAATTTGGCGCGAGTCTGGAGGAGTTTGTGTCTCTTTTTTTCAACTAGGCATACAGGCAGAAAAGTTTAATGCTCCCGCTGGAGTGTGGAGGTTTTGTGGGAACAGACAAAAGGAAAGGAAAGAGTTGAGTTAGAAACAAATACCAAAATCTCAATATAGTGAATTAAAAAGCGAATTTTAATAAATATACACTGTGAGAAATAGAGAAATATTAGCCGATTGGAGGATTGAAATGAAGATAAAGAATTCGTTGATAGAATGATAAGGTTCTACTAGAAATTTTTCAGTTTTCATTTGAAATATCGTATATCCTCGATTATTTCTTACAGTGTGTTAGAAATTGGAGGACTGTGGGAATTTCCACAATGATATTATTAAATTTTTATAAACGATCTCGGGCTATTGATAAAAATGCTCTGACAAAGTGTTATATCACTCATTTTAAATTGCTATCAATGTCAATAATATCAATTTTAATTGTTAGCTGTGCTTGCGGTGCGTGCAGTTGCAACAATTTGTTCCGATATTTATCTAAATTTTATATTCTTTTGATCAAAAATTAAGCTATAACATATCCATTGACAATTTTCCTCTTTGAACTCATTGAAATTGCTTTTAAATTGTTTGTAAGGTGATTCATATGCAAATTAGATATGTTTTCATGTGAACAACGAAATGTTATATGGCCCAATTGTGGCATTATCTGATAATAAAGCCATTAGAATACAAATGTGATAATAAGCGGGTGTATGTAAGTATGTATTGGCCATGAAAACCTGGCCAAAAATTTTCTTTTATCAATTGCGACAAAAGAAATTAGGAAAGTGAGAAAAATAATTCATGATTATACAAGCAAAAATTTTTGAAAAATTCTAAAAATAAAATTTTAAAACTATTCTGAAAAAGCTTGTTCTTTGTCAAATGTAAGAACCTATATATTTTTAATTCTTTTTTAAACAAAAATCTTGCACGTGTGCAAAATGTCCAAATATTTCAAGCAACTGTTGAGTTTTAGTAATTTTTTGCGGCTTGCAGAATGTTTATACAAAACTTTTTATAAAACATTAAAAAGTTTTTTGATC
>CAKKOB020000017.1:0-13783 GCA_918844115.2 Phlebotomus perniciosus
GGAGACTTAGTGGCTAAAACGAGACCCAGGGCTTCGATAGACCTGCTTTTGGCAAAGGACTTTCCTTAGAAAGTTGTTCTGGTGCTTAGGCTAAGCGCGATCCGAACAGACTACAGTAGAAACCCCGTTTTAGTCGCTAAGTCTCCTAGGCAAAACCCCAAGTGTATGCGGGGCATAAGGATTCCTTAGAGTTAGTATTATATATTGGGTCCGTCGCTATGAATTTTTCTTATACAGACTTTAACACTATAAACTCTGGAGAAAAAATAATCCTAAAGGAACTAACTAAAGGCGATTGTTGTCACTTCAGTGCATTTTAATTTGTATTTTTTGATATTTTATTCAAAATGTTATTTTTTTTCTTTTAAAGCTCTACTTTTTTCAAATGATTGTGTTGGACTGTTTTACACAATGACATTTACATTAACAATTGATTTTATGTTTAGGATTTATTAACTTTTTGAAACTGACCTTGTTAAGATTAGATTATTTCCTCGATTTGAGCCCATTAACCAAGCTCCTTTTCCCAATCTTACTTTTCTCTCTTTATAAGTGCAAATCAGGGAGCTAGATATTATTGCGAAATGGAATCAATATCCTTTTTTTTATTAATTTATTCCGCACAAGCTTCCGTTTGATGCTGCCCCAATTTAAGTTGCCCCGCTTTCCCCTATTATTAATTCAATTTATAAATACTTTATCATTTAGCTATAGCTTAAATAAAAATGAATCATGTCTCAGTCTGGTATAATCCATATCCTTTCTAAGGTCGTTGACCCGATAAGAACTCAATTTCCTTCATGAAAAAATCATCCCTAATCGTTCAGTGCAAGTAGAGTTGATGTGGTTGTAGGGGGTCATTAGACACTGATAGACGTATAAGATAGGGGATGGAAAATTGATTGAGAGAAGCTTTCCAATAATTTTTCCAATTTTGTACTCGACAGGGGAGTGCAAATGCGGGCCAAAACAAAAAGTCCTCCTCCACCTCTTCATGCTTGGTGCGATTGCCGACATCCTCCACAGATTGCCAGCTAGAGTTTTATGTGAGAAGTTAATGACTCAATTTTCGTCATGCAAAACCCCCATTCCGGCGGGTGCTTCCTCTTGCCTGGGCGGCCAAATGTGTGTCGTTGTTGTGTTAAAATTGAAAATTGCCCACTTCGGAGGAATTACCCAAACCATCGTCTTGGACGGGTCCTGTTGCCTCCTCCCCTTCCCCTTTGTAAAGGCACCCCGCACAGCTCCTGCTGTTGCACATGGAGGGTGCAATTTGGAGGAAGAATCTATCTGGGATATACACGCGAACCCTCTCTGGCACACCAGTTGCATTCACCTCCAAAAATGTGGCCCTCCTCGGTCTGCCAGTCGCATTCGGTGCAGTTTGGCGCCTCGGCCGGGGGTGGGCCTTTCCGCTCCTCATGGGCAGACACGCCTGGCACCGTGAGAGACAGGAGAACATTTGCACTTCCCTTTTATGTAAATCAACCCCCGTCGAAACAATTTTAACATAACCGTAACATAATTTTCTGTCCAAAACATTCACACAAACTGAAAGGAGAAAACTTCCAATTTCACTACTTTTTATTCCCACCTGGGTTTTTTTTAGTGTTCTTCACCACTGCGTTTTCTCCCAAGAGGATGGAATCAACCCTCTGAGCTCCTGATAGACCTTTTGGGTGTATACAGGGGTTGATTTTGCTGTCCAATATCTTGTCTTTTTTAAGCAGTGCGGCATTGAAAGTAAACTTTTTACAGCCCCTAAAAAAAACTGACCATTCAACATACTATGCGAAATGCTTTGGCTTTTGCTCTATTCTTTCAACCTCAAATGAAAACCTCTGAGCAATTTGGCATGATGAAAAAAAAGCCCCATCTAATTTCAGACGGTGCTTTTTCAGCCGCGCCCCCACGCCCCCGCATGTTCGTGGAAAAATCTCCCGAAAATACTTTATCCACGAAGCCACGTAACGATTATTATTGGGCAGACCCAAGCGGAGCTTTTGTGGGCTTTTTCCAGCCACACACCCCCAACATTATGTAAGCGGATAGCCAACGGCTCATGCGGTTGATACTGTAAATTATTGCATACAAATTTTTAATGTCTAAATTTGCATAAAATTCGTTCAATTTCCTTTCACTGTACAACTCACTTTGCCGCTGGAAATGTTGCCAACGGGAGTGTGGGGGGAGGGTTATAAAGAATTGATGAAACCTGGCAATTATTGAGAGCATTTCCAATGCAAAAGTACCCCTCAATTTCTCATGTCTCGACCTGGTGAGTCTCTTCAGTTTTCGGTGGGTGGAACACATCAGACATGGTATCATGTTCGAAAATGCTCCAATTTCCACGCAATGGATGCACGATTGGGGAATATTTCATGAGTATTTTCCACACAGCGATTTTCACTAAAGTATTCGCCAGTAATGAAATGGTGGAAAACATTCGTTAATACGAGTGGGAGCATCTTCATGACTATCAAATTGAAGCAATTACCACAAGTAGTATAAAACGTGTTGTGAGAGAGTTGATTGAATCGCGAGGGAAAATGTTTTTCAGGATTGAGCAATTTTGTGGGTTGACTAAATAAATAATGAACTGATTTACCGAGAATTTGTAGGTCAAATTCGAGTTTGGTTATAATAAAGAAAGTTTTGAAGAGTTTGCAAAGAAAATTTTGCTTGATTTTTCAAGCAACTTTCGTTGAATTTAAATAGTTAATTTTTCAAAATTTCTAAATCAAATTCAGAATTATTTTTAGAACTTATTTTGCTGAATTTGTAAAATGAATTTGCTAAAATTTTAGAGAAAATTACATAAATTTCCAAAGTGGAGATATTATGGTCAAGAGGGTGTACACACGACTTCCAGGACTGGTACATACATACATATTGTATGAAAGCTTCACAACAAGAGTTCAAGAGGTCCTTAAAAAATTGTCTTATCATCCAAAGCCGTATTATTTTCTAAAGCTTCACATTTTTTTTTAAAACTTTCTATTAGAATCCTACTATTTTTTTAAACCTCTTAACTTTCTTCAAGAACTATATTTAATGCTAAACCTCTAAAATTTATCCTGCTTAAACCACTTCTTTTTTTTAAAGAATTTCTTGAAACTCATTTAATAAGCTCTACAAACATTTTCAGAAGTAAATTCAATGTGCAAATACAAAAGCTTCTCAAGATTTTTAAATGTTTCTAAAATTGAAAAAAAAGTTCCCAAAGCTTGTGATCTTTATTCGGAAATTTGAAATATCTAAGTTCTATTAATATATTAGAAACTTAATTTTACATAAAGATAAATTTTAACGAAAATTCAAAGCACTTCCACTTCACTTCTAAATACTCTCACGCACTCACATTTAAATGCACAGCAAAATATCTCCCCCTTGTATATTTTTTAGTCAAAACTTTTTAATGTGTTTAAACCTAAATTGTTAAATTTAAAGAGGTTTTCTTGAAACTCTGAAGATTGTACATACATGTACCTACATTCACAACGCGATTCTAAATTCTATTTTAGAGACTTTCTTTTAATAGAAATTCTCTTAGATAAAATATTGAGTGAAATATAATTTTTATTAAATTTGAATTGTGAAAACTTAAAATAAAATATTTCCTAATATTTAAATTTCTCTCGAAACACCTAAAACTTATACAATTTTAAAAGTTTTTAGTTTTCAAGTGACTTCAAAATAAACTTTCATATCTTTGTTCATTTGAAATTTTTCCCTGAATGAGTGAAATTTTCCCCAACATGCATCTCATTTCCAATTCAAATGACACGTTGCTTTTTTTGTATCCGCCACTTTTGGCCGTTGTGCTGAGGAAATTGATGAAAATGATGCGCGTTGGTTCGAGGTAAATTGTGTCTGGTCTGAATCCTCCCACCACTAATTGATGTTTTGCATGTTTAATTGGTCATAATTTGTGAAAATTTGCGCTCATTCACAATCTTTTGCGATATTGTTCGTCTCTGCCGTGAGAGAATATGTATAGGAGAGAAGTTGGAGATGGGTGAGTCAATAAATTGGGGCAGGTGAAGGATGACACGAATTTTTACGTCAACCCCTTCCACCACCCCTCGTGTCGGGGGTGGATTTCCTTGGCGCGCTCATTTACATCATCGCTACATATGTATGTGTGTGTCACATGGAGTATAGGTCTTCGTGCAGATGTTCGGCTAAGTCAAGAGGGGGATTTGCTGTAACTTAACGTGCGGCTCCCCTAATGCAGGGTGAAAGCTGTGGAGCTTGCGCGCCAAACGGTGGCCCTTGCACCGGTCTCCCCTCTGCATGAGGCACGCACTCTGTGTGATTTATGGGGTGAGCTTTCGGCATGGCAAAGCACGCCGGATGGTGTGAACTTGAGTGCGCAGATGTCGTGATGCGCACGAGGGGAGGACTCAGCCCCCCACTTGGGGCCTAACTCAACGAAGATATGACGTCACATCCCGTTTCCCCAGCACCACTGCCAGTGGTTGATATGTGTGTTGGGAAAAAGCACCGACTTTTGGGGCGCCCCGTCCGTCAGTATTGTGGCAAAAGCCGCTGAATAAAGTTTAATTCTAATATACTGTACACACGTCATCTCTGTTAAACTAAGTTATGTGTCATTTGTATGTGTTTAAATAAGGAATATTAATTCTAAAGGGAGAAAAGTGAAAGAGTTTATCCAATCACAGATTTGCGGATAGACGGGAGAAGTGGACAATCCGTACTGTATTAATTTTTTGCCTTAACATGAGAGATATCATCCGGAGATAAGAAATACAACAGAGTAGAAAATTGGTGCGTGAGGACGTGATAAAAAGACACGGAGGAAGAGAGAGAGAGAGTGAGAGAGAGAAAGAAAAATTGTGCACAAACAACACACACCTGGATTATTAATGCCTGGAACTGTTGGATAAACACAAGGTTGAAAAGGTGGAATTGATGGTGAGAGGAGCATCTCAAAAGGAGTAAATACACGGGAGATTACCATCCTTGATACCCATCATATCAGTTCCTCCACGCGCACCAGAGACAGATAACGAGAAAGAAAAAAAAAGCTCCCGCTGAAAGTGAAAACATATATAAGAGTCACACGGGCTCCTCACCATCTCGCCAGCACTACCAAAATAATACATAAGTTATGTTATGTGGCTCTCAGTGGCAGATTAACTTCCACCATCTATATCATAATTGAAACTGGAATACAGGGAAAAAAATAAAAACAAAAAATACTAACTCATAACAAGACACGAGGGGACGAACATGTGCTGCCGCGTGTCACCTTGATTACGCGCCCTCGCGAGATGGTGCACGATCTGTGAGGCTAACCTGTTGGCCGCGGGACGTGCGTCCACAGCCAGCCCTCCCTTATCTTATCAGAACAAAAGAAGAATTTGACTAATTGCATGTCGAGCATGCAGTGACAAGCCAGATGTTTAAGTGTTTTAATGAAAAAACCATCACAGAGAGCGCGTCAGGCAAATAAGTCACGCAATCTAAATTGAAAATCGTGACTCCGTACAAGGATGCTTTCCATCTGATTTTCTTCATCGATCAGGATTTAAAAGTGCCTCACTCTGTTCGTGTTTTTTGCTGTTTCGGTGTATAAATTGTTGTGCCATATATTTTTCATTTTCTTTAACCAAAAACCCATCCCCCCCTCAAATCCCCAATCTCCATCAGAAGACCCCGCAAAGGGAGCCCCGAGAGCGCCAAGTGCCCATTCTTCGGTTGACCAGTGTTGTTGTGTGTTGTAAAATCGTGGGTGAAAAAAAAGCCGGAAAGGGCGACTCTTTTCATTTGTCGTTTTGATGTGAAAATTCTTTTGTGTTTTTTACACCCTCGCAGCTGAAAGCTCAAGTGCAAAACATAATTGTTGTTACTTAAAACAGAGAATATTGAGAGCCAATAAGTCCCAAAGTGTGTAAAAAATAATTATATACATTTCAGTGTGATTGAGTTGGTGTCGTTTCTTAAAGAGTCATTGGACTCGAAGGTTAAAGATTCAACATTTCTTAGAGAAGTCAGAGGAGAAAGTTTGTGTGTGCACAAGTGTTGGAGACTGCAGAGCATCTCCACTTGGATTTTGTCATCTCAATCACTACGAGACATCATCACAAAACCAGTAAAAACAATTAATTAATGTAAGTGAAGAGATTTTATTATTTAACAAAAGTGTTAAGAGGGGAAATAATATTTCTATAAGTTACGTATATATTGTAGTTTAAGAAAAGTGCACAATAATCTTAAGATGTTGTCTATAATGCCTCTTTAATAATAAGATCCAAACGCTTGCAAAATAACTTACGGTTCTGTCACACGCTAATATGTAGTTCTGTCATACTTACAGTTGAATATTATTTAATCGCATTTTCTAGTGGAAAATCATAGAATTTTGGCTCATTTTTCAGTCTATTCTGTATTTCTGTTAAATTTCCTATAGGTAAGGGAATTTTCAAAAAGAACTCAATAGATTAACGGATAATAAAGTCTATAGATCGAATGAGGAGCTTTTAAGCTCTGAAAAGGCTGCTGATTCAACTGGAACGGCATTTTCTGCTCTTTTTTGAACTTTCATCCCGGGAAATTCTTGTTATATATTTTTCTTGAAAATAGTCTGTGAATGAATGAAAAATTGATAATTTTCCACTGTGAAAACATCATTCATTATGTCAAGATTTGATTTTTGAATGGCGTAAAATAAATTCCTTTTGAAGATATCGATTTAGTTTTACGGTGTTATCACATACAAGTCACTAGTGCAATGATTAATATGCTAAGAAAAATAAATAAATCTCCCATGTAACTCTAAAATGTTTTTGTAGGCAATATAAGAGAGCAGATAGGCTTTACTTTTAGGAGACTTAAGAAATCTTTGACTGGTTGTTTAGGTAGCCATTATATTAATAGTATTAGTTTTAATAGTAATATAATAGTATTATCTATAGATCGTTATTTCTTATTTTAAGGAAAAGATATACTTAATTCTCGAAAGTTTATTTAAAATTTCTTGGGTTTCATATTGGCACATTATATAACTTTGAAAACTTAATTATTCTGTTAAAGACTTAATTGCCTAAAAAGTACAAGTTGTTAAACGAAAATTTCTATATTCGAATCGATTATTTTTAAAAATTTAACTATACTATAAAATAACACAGCCATTTTTATCACAAATATCTTATGTGTAACATTCAGAATGTCTTAAATGACATTGAAACTTTTCACATATTACCCAATGAACTTCTGATAAACCCCTCCGAAATTCGTCTTTTCCCAGAAATTTATCTTGAGCTCTGAAATAAATCGTCCGACAGTATCTGATGGCTATCCTGTTTTGGATAATTTGTCCCATTTGCAGTCTCTCCCTTTTCGTCAAAGTATCTCGCAAGAGTTGAGAACCCTTTTCTTCAAATGATATTCATCAGATAGTGAGGGTCTCTCGTGAGATAAACGTTTGGCGATTATTTCGGTGTGGTGCGTCATTTCATAAGGAGGAGAAGAAGAAGTAAGAAAAAATCCTTCGATGACCTCCCTCGACCCTTTGCAGGGGATATTGGCGTCACAAATTCACCCCTCATTCAGTGTCAACCCCAAAAGACGGCAGTTTGGCGATCGGCTGGTGCGGGGGTGTCTTCAGGGTGAGAATACGTGATACTGGGGAGGCTTCATGTTTCCCATAAATATCCACACACACCCCAACAATGTCAGAGAGGCTCCACTTTTTTCCGAGGAGATAACACGTGACTCTGAGAATCCTTAGAATACTCGGGAGGATTGGACGATTTTCGGTTGGAAAAAGAGATAGTTTTTCACAGAAGGGGGTGGAAAGATGTCGGGATGCAGAAAACATTTGAGAGACTCATTCTTAATGAGAACATATGGAAGGCACTTTTATTAGTCCCTCCCCAATTCCTCGGGGTGGTAAGCTTTGTCTTACGCCAAATGTTCTCCAATGAGTTCATGTTGTGTGCAGTGTTGAGGAAATTGTTGAATTAATTTGGAAGATGATGAAATCTTTAATGGAATTTAAGACGCCACACCAGAGTGGAGTGAGATACATAGAACGTGAATGGCATGAGCATAAATTTACTCATTCTCTCACCAACATGACTCTTCTTTTTGCCCATCCTGAGCCATGCACAGTCTGTTGTAACATGTGGCAAGGATAAAAACACATCTTGTGTATTTTTTGCTCATAATTTTCTCAAGCTCCAGAACTTGCCAGGAAGCTGATGAATTAAATCGCAATGGCACATCTTGGGGAGCTTTTTCTCTTCTATTGCCACAAAATTGTTACATCCTCGTGATTGATGGCGAGAGTGCACGCGAGATATTGCATTGCGATATCAATCATCCAATCTCACAGATTTTCAAGACACAAAGGTGCTATAACACAAGTTAAATCCTCATGAGGAAGAAGATAGGAAGCTCCCTGTATGTGGCCATTTGGTTCGATAAATGAGTGGGATATTCACTTCGCAATAACATTGAAAAAGCTCTTAAAAAATTCATTTGCTCTCCCTAAACAAATGCTCAAATTGAATTATTTGACGATTAAGAGGGTTCGGAGGGGGAGAGTTAATTTCAGTGGTTAAATATTGTACAGTTAATAATTGTGATGTATATATGCAATAATTAATTCGACATTGCATCAAATAATGTTGATTTGGCCGGCAATTCAGCCCCACCCCCTGGTGTTTTGGATGGAGAATTCACCCATGGGTTGAACATGTGAATGTTATTCCTTTTTTATGGCATACGGATAACATAAATAATCAAATTAAAATATAAATGAATATCCCAAATAATTTAAAATAATTTCCATGTAGGTACATTTAAATCAATTTTTTCAGTTCATAATGGGATTGTATTAAAATGTAGATAAAATAATTGACTGATGAATAATTGAAAGTCATGAGCAAATGCATCACATTGAAGTTAGCATAAATGAGAGTGCGAGCTGGCAAAATATGTTATGTGTTGTGTATGTGCAATTTTTGCAATCAATACTTGCCCCACTAAAGACATGATATACTCCTCTTCTGGTGAATGTGCAGAAAAGCTCCTCACTTGGTGAAAGCTCTCCCCACCCACGCGACGCCATTTATTTATTTATTTTTCTCAAATCATCTTGTCAGTTCCATTTTTCAATTAAACATACAGCCATTCACCATCTTTTTCACAACCACCCACCCACAAGCCACCCTCCAGCCAAATATTCCCACCCAGTCACTCTTTCCTCTCGTTGAGCTTTTGTAAAAATGAAAGCAGAGCGAAAGAGAGAAGGTTTGGGAGAAGAGAAAGGAATATTGAAAATCAATAGAATAAATAATTCTGTTGTGGTGTTCTTTCTCCCTTTTGAGATACACTTCCTCTCCAGCCTTGAAGACGCAGGAAAAGGTGGGTATCAGTGATGGGTGTTGAGGAGGGAAGGAAGACACTTGATGTTATCTGTAATAAATGGTTGAAACAATAATTGAAGTGAATTAATTTAATATTTATGCTGGGCGGTTTGCGCAGAGACTGTGCCCTTTCCCGGCGTACCTGGACAAAGAATGAGGCGAATTCTAATTGGACAGGCTGCAATTATGCCGGAGAATTTTCCTTGAGAAAATTATCGGAACACTTTTGCCATTCAGGTGACATTTTCTAGGGAACTATCAGGAGTTGCTGTTCATGAGAACAAAAGTGAATGAAAACGAAATGAGAAGCAAAGAATAATTGTGAGAAAAGACTGTTGGTTAATTTATTGTGTGAATAATAAAATATTTGAAAAATATCTTTGCTTAACTTTGTAGTTGGTTTGAAAGAAATGATGCAGAAAAGGCAATAGAAATATTATAATTGTAATTATTAAAAAACAAATTCATTAATGCCCATAAGAAAAACTTTTCAAAACTCACTTGAATAATTACGTGATTAAAGCTCTCTAGTATACTCTTCCCCACTTCACAAATCTCACTTTCCTCACTCACACCAAAAATTCAAAAATTCGAAATTATCCCACGAGACACTTGAAATAGAGTCTTTTCTGAGACGTAAAAGGGAGACGAAAGGAATCTTCTCAATTTCGAGACGGAAGCGAAAGCATGAAAAAGAAGTTGAGAATATTAATTTGAATTCTTCAATTCGCCTCAACTCCTTATAATTCCATTCTGGCACCCTTATTCATCCATCGAGTGAGCACGTGAATCGAATTATTCAAAGTTTCGGGCCACTGGTGAACAAGAAGTGGAGATGTCTTGCAGGAGGATTTTCCATTCGAGGTGATTTTTCATCATGCACCTATTACCATAATATTGATTATTGTCTTGTCTAATGGAATTTCTCGCCCAAGCCTTAAAATTTTCCATATACAGTGAGACAGAGAGCCAATGAGATATTGCCCACAGAGGCACATAAAATTTTGTCTTCTTGTTTAGTCAAGAGACCATATTGCGAGCATTTATCGATGAGTTTTTCTTTCTCAAGCTATGCTATGTATATTGTATATATCAATGGTTCGGTTATAATTTATTTCAAATGCTAATTTTCTGCCAGACATACATTTTGCGAAATGTAGAATTAAATTGACATTTTTCTAAAAAGAATTATTCTGAAAATCACCAAAAAAAATCGGAACTTTAATATTTCCAAGGGGAGATGATTTAAACGTGGTACACAATTTTCAATAATTTCAAATTTTGTAGGAAAATATACTAACAATTTTTGCAACAATTTTTGCAAATTATCTTTAAATATTTCTATATATAAGTAAAGTGTTTTTTTGAGTTTTTTAAATTAAGAATACGATTTCAAACTGCCTAAATCTTAAAACGAGTATTAAAACTACTTTGAGCAATCCTTCATAGATCCAGCCCTAATTTTAAAGCCAGTCTTAAGCTTTGAGCCAGGTTTAAGCTTAAAGTCAGCCTTAGGGCTAGCTTAAAGCTTAAGACATATTCATAATTGAATAATTCATTTTGTCAAAATATTTAAAGCGAATTTTGATAGTGCGGTAGTCTACCATTTGAAAGATTTAGAAATTCTGAAAGCTTCTTTCGGGACTTTCTTAGGAAGCTTTACATGATTTCAAAATTTCAGCTATTTTTTGTAATCAAATTCTTGAACTTACATTCAAAAGCTCTAAATGAATACTGCGAAAGCTCGCAAACTGACTGTTGAAAAGTTTCAAATATTAAAAAAATGATTTGCTTTTTACAAAATTTATAATAGTAAAGCTCTGATAACTTCCCAAAGCTCATGATCTCTTTAAGCTTTGAAATGTTTAAGTTATATTTAGTATATAGGTACTTCTATTTCTAAGTAGGTATATCTTGTATATCTCTATCTATAATACATCCCCCTTGATTATTCCATCTAATAATTGCAATGCAGTGTCCAGTAATGCGTAGTTAGGGCAAATGCCAAAACGAGCACTATGTGTCTCTTGTGAAAATGACAGTGGAAAATGGTTAAAGTCTCGTATTTGTATTGAGGTTTTCCGTTGCCAAATATTAGTTTCACGTGATTTGCCCAATGATCATGCGGAAATGGAAGAGTGTGTGTTTGCCATAAATGTTGGTGACATCGGTCACAATGATCTGCCCAGAATATGCATTTGGACTCTCGGCACAAAAACCTCCTATGTCGTGGGGGCGTGTGGAGGGGGCGGAGGGGTAGCAATTCCGAAAAGTCCGCACTGGATTGATTTGAATCCTCAAATAGCACCGCACGCTGTATCACGTGGTTTTGCGGTTGATACACGCAAATATTGCTACTCCGCTGGAATGATATTTTTGAGCTGGCCTCCCCTATCCAGCGGGAGACACACTTTCCAGGCCACCGCCACACCCCTGCGTGGCCCCCGTGGTTATCAGTTAACGTTTAACCGCAGAACACCACAGAACAAATATGCCTCATAAATATTCGCCCACAATATAATTGGAGTTTGTTTTATCTCTCTGTCTCCAACGAGTGTGTTACCATTTCCAATGAGTTCCACCGATTTTTCCTCGGTCGATGGTGCGATATCGGGCCAGCCACACTGTGGGTGTCGAATTTATCAGGCTGGGGGCGCTTTTTTCCACCCACACCATTTTGCTTTATCTCTATGGCCCAAGAGAGTGGCCGGGACAAGAGCCACCGGAGAGACAACAAAGCCTGACAGAGTTTTAATCTTGACTTAAATAGGGCTGGAAGTGAGATGGGCTGGTTTCGCAAGAGTCTCCCAACTGGAGGAGGTGTCCACAAAAAGGACACACAAAAATCCTGTTTGTTTCTCATTCGCATCACTGAAATGAAAACTTTACATTCAAAGAAGATTGGGGCATTAATAAGTGTCGTGATTAAGTATTTTATGCAGAGCCATGTCTTGTCATGGAACAGTATATAAAAGTTTCAAATTTTCTAGTAAAGAACAAGCCTTAATTAAGATTAAGGTTAAACCTGAAGCTTTTAGTCATCTTTAAGTCAAAAGATAGCTTTAAGCTTAAAATTAGTATTAAGCTTAAAACCACCGTAACTTTAAGTCAGCTTCAAGCATAGCCAGCCTTAAGCTTGAAGTAATCTTTGAGCTTTAAGTCAGCTTTAAGCTTTAATAATCTTAAGCTTTAAGATTTAGCACAGAGCTTTAAGCTTAAAGCTGACTTAAAGCTCAAAGATTGCTTCGGTTTTAGGCCAGACTTAATCTTTAAGTCAGCTTAAGGCAGCTTTAACCTTTAAGCCAACTTTAATCCAACTTAAATTTTGAGACAGCTTTAATATGAAAGTTAAAAAATAAAGCATACCTACTACTAAAATGAAACTTTTAAATTGCTTTGATAATTTCCCTCAGTGTCGAATGACTAACAAACAACACTGTGACACCCTGGTTGTCCAACTCAATGGATTGCACTCTGTTTTGTCCGCTTTCACTATCCAAAATCCACTCTTTTCCACCTGAATCCATCCCTGATGCACCACAGTGGGTGGAAGTTCAGGTGAGTGGGTGGCGGGACTTTTAAGTACCGAGATAGAGACTGGTGCAAAAAAAGTGGTGGAAATCAAAATAAGACTCACCCACATGATAAGGCCGAAAGGACAACAAGGAGAAGCACACAGATTTAGCGATGGAGGTGAATGAAAGGACCACAAAAAAGGTGGAACAAGAATTGGTGCAGGGTAAAAACAAAGTTTATCAAGTGTTCAATGGTGGGATAATCTTGGTTGAAAAAGTGCACCTATAAACTTTGGAAATTGCTGCAATTTTGTACAATTCCACATCCATCGGGACACCACAGCAATGCTTTCTCCACACCTTTTATTTGCCACAAATGAAGAAGGATATTTGTGTGCTTTTTGTGTTGTTGTTGTTTTTTTTTTTGGGGGGTTGGGAATTCCCAAATCCCTGCACTTTCTCTGTAATTTTCATTCCAAGTAAGTTTTACATTTGAAGACAGTTGAAGCCTTTGAGCGCTAGAGGGTGTTGTCATGTGTAAGCCATAGTCTGTAACAGCTTCTGATTGTTCGAGCCTCCGTAAATAATCCTCCTGGTTCGCTTAAATTATACAGTAAATGACTGTTCGAGAGAAAATGCTGGGATTCGAATCTCCGGTGCAAGCGAGAGTCCCCAGTAAGTAATCAATAAAATATTGAAATTTTCATTAACTTCATGGTGTGGCAGTGTTTGGATCCGGCCCAGAACGGTGTCGAGTGTTTGCAGGTGGGGTGGACCATTGACTAGGCATTTCCACTTGTGCACTTTCCCACCCACTCTCGAGCATTGCAGCTTTCCCGCTAAAAAACCTCCAGAATATGTAGCATGTTC
>CAKKOB020000017.1:13883-63257 GCA_918844115.2 Phlebotomus perniciosus
CCATTCAAATGGACTCTCCTATTTGAAAAGTAACAGTCAGTCAGTATTCCCGCGAAATGGGTTCACTCATGAGCAAGTTAAGAAGTGAAATAAAAGCGAATCACCAACGATAAGAGACTTGTAATCAGTGCACGTATAATTAGAAGCATAAATAAAATTAGGAGCACATTGAATTGCCACAGTCTCGCGTTTTTATGGTGGCTCACAGCCTCATTTTATATCCCCCCCCCTCGAAGCAGCTGTTCGGGGGAGGGTTATGGGCATGGAAAAAAAGGCGCTCCGAAGGCGAGAAAAAAGGCATAAAAGAGGAGACTTCTCAAGATGGGGGCACCCAATGAGAGTAACAATAACCGGGTTGGGAAATGGCGAGGCGCCGGAAAATGTGAATGTCTGTGTGGGAAAAATATTTCAGCAGACAGGAGAGCTTTTCGCTCTGTGCCTCCATTATTATTTCATGTTCGACGGAACACACATACAATAACAATTAATTAATTTTATGCTTTGCTCTCCCCCTTCCAATTGGCAGTGACTCAGTTTTTTTCCCGCTGCCAGAACCTTTCGATGCGGGGGTCAAAGCGTGAAATTTGTGTGGTTGAGCGATTCTTTGGGTAAATAATCGAGCTTCTTGCGAGCTTTTCCCGCCAAGTCATCGTGAACCTGCGAAGAAAAATTGCTTGGAATAAACGTCTCGTGCATACGTTAAAAAGCACTCACGTTTAGCTGACTCGTCCGGAACACATTGGATAGGACACTATAATTGCTGGGTAGAATGGGATTATTTTATCTAAATTGTGTCCATTTCACCGTGTTAATATTTCTATTAATTCTCGTCTCTGCTCATGTAGAAAAATTTTCGCTCAGTGGATAGGAGCGTATGCGCCAATTTGCGGAGGAATTGCAAAAGGCAGAAAATGTCTGGCCAAATGGTCAAATTGTTCCTCTAAACCAACACAATGCGGTGTGTTTGGTGTATAAACAAATGGAGCTAATTAACAATTTTCGGTGTTGGAAAATGCAGCCATTTGAGGGGTGGGGGGAAGAGATGAAAAAGCCTCAGAGCCTTGTTCAGTGAAGTTTAATATTCCATCTCATCATCATTATTTCCATAATAATTATTATTTGTGAAATCCATCGAGCCATATTGAGCATATGGTGGTGAAAATGGGTGAAAATGCTTTTATTGCAACCACAGAAGTTGAATTCGAGCAGAAAAATTCAATGATGATATTTCCTATTGAATAAAAAATGCCCAACATCCACGGGGAATTTTCATTAAAATGTCCACATTGAGTGTAAATTGTTTCACTCAAACGTATCGATGCTCGGTGGTACATTTTGCAAGTGGAAGTGGCAACAGCAGGAGTGCAAATTGGAAGATGGTGCTGCAGGAGATGGTCAGGTGGATGGTGAAGAGGAATAATTTAACAATTTCCACCTTCTTCCGACTCTTTCTCACATTTACAAAGCCACATTGAAAAGGTGAAAGAGCTTTTGAAGAGATATTGAATACGAATTTAATAAATTTTCTGTAGAGGCAGAGAGCGATTATCGAGCTATCATAGTCAGTATAACGATCAGAAGTTGTCAAAGAGAATTTTAAATTTAAATACAACGGATGCTCACTTTCAAAATTGATGCACTTTGTAATCAACCTGAAAGCATTCGATCTCTGGAACTTCTTATATATGGAAGTTTTGAAGATTCAAAGGTGAAAATTAGAAATTATTTTATCTACATCATGTTTGCTCTTGTCAGGTTAATTATGTATTGTAAGGGTGCTGTCAGACGTCAACAGTTAAGTCGACAATTTCTTACTGTTGAAAAGCTATTTAATGGCATTTTCCAGTGGAAAATCATCAAATTTCCACTCATATGTATCTTGTCTGTTTTCATTTCTGAAGAATCTAGTAGAAGGAATTTTTCGGAAAAACTCAATATTATTGCAGAAAATGCCGTTCAACAGAAGTTTAAGTACTTAAAATAAGTGATTAATCGCCTGATTCGGTTGAACGGCATTTTCCGCACTAATATTGAGTTATTCCGGAAAATTCCTTCTAGGGGGAGGCGCCCCAGTTTGGTACAGCTTCTAGTTTGGTACAACTCAACTTTCATGCATTTTTCTTGAACGGAGACTTACTATTTTTTCAGAGAATATAGAACTTAAGGCCTACTATCATGATATAATAGAGTGGACCAGCTCCGTTGAAGAAAAATACATGAAAAATTGTGGTACCAAACTAGAAGCTGAACTAAACTGGGGCGCCTTCCCCTACAGATTCTTTAATAATGCAGAACAGACATGATTTGAATGGAAATTTGATGATTTTCCACTTGAAAATGACATTAAATAGCTTTCAACCGTAAGAAATTGTTGACTGAACTGTTGTCGTCTGACAGCGCCATAACTCATAAGCACAACTGCTCTTTATTTTTCCAATTCAATTGTACAAGCGTGGTCCATACACGGTTCTGAATTTTAACTTTCCGCTGTTTTCACTGCACAAATATTCCAAATCAGAAACATAATATTTCTCCTTGTAAAGTTTTGCAGAATAGCAACAAAATGTAATATTAGGGTAAGATTTGGTAATTTGAGATGCTATGTAACTTGGGGCACACCGAAAAATCTTCAATTAAAATCACTGAAGCCTTTTACACCGCCGCATAAGATTGAGATTACATTGTCTTAAAATAAGAATCTATTGTTATCGTTTACAAGTGTAGAGATTGAATTACAATTTTAGCGGGAGAACATTTTTGTGAGGTTAGAAATATAGTTTTCAACTTCTAGCTGAGATTTTTATTAGAAATTGAGTTTTCTGAGCAAAAAACCTGGCTATTCGTGTTATCATTGTTTTTCAAAATACCTATATCATGGTATGACGTAAGTTACTTTATTTTACTCTAATTTCTACAATATAAAAAACAGTATTGCCAGAAAATTATTTTATTGAAGTCATCGAAACGTAACCAAAACTAAACGATAAATCTCCGTGTGACCAGTGAAGTGTTAATGAGTAAAGTCAAGAGGTGACTATATGTATATAGTTTGATTAGATTGAGTGGGACTACGTTGACATTAAAATGACCAGCAATTGCTATTTGGGTTGTAAATGCGCTCCTTTTAAAAAAAATATTCCTGACCTCAAGTTCTTTAAACAGGTTTCTGTTTTGCTTTAAGAAATCGCTTTTCCTGTAAACACTTCACTGCTGGTGGCCACTTCCCCTCCATGACAGGGATTGTATGCCTGAGGCACAATGTTCCTGCAGAGCCGATGAGGTGAAAATAGTGCGGATTCATCAACTTGTACTCAATCTATATAAAATGTGTGCCACTCCAGGGCTCCCCATCAATTAAACTGCACAACAATTTCCTGATTTTTCCACCCCCCGCACGTTCGTGGTGCCACTCAGCAGAAATCCATTGAAGTGAATTGAGTTATTTTTTAATTAAACACATATTCAACCCAGCACCAAATTCACTCCGTCCGTTCGAGCCTGTCGAACAGCATAGCTTTCCGGGACGGGGGTGGCGAAGACAGACGGACGAACTGTGAGATGTCTAGAATGCAATTTTCAATCGTGTATCCGGCTTTTTCTCGAGCCTGCTCACCCAATTTCTCTTTAAGCCCCTCCTTCGGGTGCAGACCTGATTTTAGGGTGGGTTAACGTCAAAAATTTTCAATCACCGCCACATCACATTTCCATATAAACCAATTTCAAGCTAACACATTCACAGAGTGGCTCAGGTAAAATGTCCTTTTATGCATAATTTCAATCGATGCTATTTAACCCATTTTAGTTCAAACTACTCGAAATCTGAATTTTTGAAATCTCTTTTTAGTGTATGAAAAGGGAATGGTTATGTAAAAACAATGTGAATTAATATGATTTAGGATTTTCTATTTCAAGAGGAAAATAAATTTTAGTACAAAAGGTTCCAGAAATGAAAAGGGATAGTTTAAAAATTGCTTTAAACTGCTCATTGTTCAGAGTTTTTCTTTTAATCAGCTGGACCTTGAAATCGAAAAAGACGACATAAAAAATCAAAAGATTTCTTCAAATGCTTCGGTCACTTAATGGGTTAATGGAACACATTGACTTGGACACTCTGCACACATTCGATGGGCCGATGGTATTGGGTGCTTTTCCACGAAAGGGGGAAACGGTGCTTTTAAGTTGGAAAACCACTGGCACAGGCTCTCATGTCAGAAATTTCCATCCCAATCGCGCTCCACTCAGCTTGAATTTTCCGCCGTCGATGGCAAATTGGATCTCATTGCCAAAAGCATTCAATACGCGTTGATAGTATTTTTTTCTTCGTCCTCAATTTTTCTCGATGGCACAGCAACACGGGCAACCGGCGGAACGGAAGCGCACGCGAGCGGCAGTAAAAAGCGCCTCCACGCGCGGAACGTAATAAATGCGATTGAGCCACGCTGTGACCGCGAAAGGCCAGTGAAGATTCAATCAAAGAAATTGCATCCATTGAATTTTGTATGTTTGAAATTTGTGTTAGAGGCTTTTTTCCTGGAATTTCAATTAAAACAACGCCCGTGGCTTTAATTGCAAACACAATGAATTTTTATCAGGGGAAATTGAAAGTATCACTACGCTATGGTACCCAGGGATTATTATTTTATATAATTTTTTAATGAAGTCATTTTAAATGTAAATTTGGTGCTTGGCAAACACTCGGCGGAAAAGTACACAGTGTATTCCAAATAGCCGTAAAATGCTAATAGAGCAATTTTCAATTTTTCCTATAACAATTTCAGTCGAAATTTCTCGAATGCACCAATTATGTGAGAGTAAACCTTGCACAGACAGGGAATATTTCGATTGGAGAAACTATGCAGAGGTCAGTGTATACGGAAAATTTTAAATAACACCCAAATTTTTTTATGAAATATTAACAAATTGATAACGCGTTGATAAGACTCTACAGATCGACTTTTGGGAGCTATGATTCTTTGGTGGCGAACTCAGAATTGGATCAAATTCAATTTTAGCTGCAGAGTTTGGAGACGAAGAATCTCGTCCCCACCTCCAGCATTTACACATTTTGTAGAAAAGCTCCTCAAAACTCCAATTCTGTAGCTTTGAAAAGCTTTCCTATTTTGGTTTATGTATTCTATGAAAGCTTCGAGAGAATGATTAAAAGCTCTCAAAATCTCCAACCAGGAATGTTATTCATAATCTAAAAAATAAATAAAAAATCTATGGAAATATTAATAGAAGCTCTTCAAAATTTTCAAAGGTTTGGCACAATTTTTAAGAAGTTCTACTAAACCAATCGATTAAGCTCAAAAATTTTTGTCCAAAAGCTCTGTAATTTATCCAGAATTTTTTAACTGAAGCTTTTTTAAAGCTTTTGCAAATTTTTGCAGAATTTTATATATCCTCCTTGGTCTGGACAATAAGCAATTAAAAAGGTCATTCTCCTGGTTATGCTTCTTGGGTATACATATGAATCTGGAAAATCACCCTTCCAGAGTTCCTTGTAGTCAATGCTGAGGGCAGCAAATTAATTCCTCCGGCACTAATTAACACCCCCAGACTGTATCGAGAGCGTCAGAGGACAGAACTGTGCGTTTATCTCCGTCACTTTGGAGTGATATCTGGGTGCGCGGAACGGGAAGTGGATGATTGATGTTCCTGCTTTAGTTTCTGCAAAAGGTGGCTTGCGTGCTAGTCGAGGAGTGCGTGCGTGGCGTCTCTGAAGAGCCCAAGGAAGGCAAATGAAAATAAAAAAAAACGTCACGGTGCGGAGCATTAATCCCTTCTTGTATGAGAAAATGCGGCAAAGTTTGGGAAGGTTGATGGAAGATGATGAGTGACGAAAGCACAACTCAACGGCGATCGTTGTGGCAATGTATATGAGTTGTTCAACCCAAAAAATGGGAGCGCAATTTGGACGAAATTGATATACCCAGAGCAATTGATAACATTGGTAATAATCTTTTGACATGCACATAGACAATGTGAATTAATGAAATTTGTGTCATTATTGGGGAATTTAGCGAGTCAGTGTGTGCAACATGATACGGTGGAGTGGAGATCGATATATTCAGGAGGTCTCCAGAAAGCCATATCCATATGGGCGTTCTGCGGGGTGGGCAGATTGGTATCCGGCTGTCGAAAAGATGAGGGGAGAGAGTTTTTGTGTGTTAGCATTCAGGGTGAAAATGTGTGATACATTTTCTCATCATCATGAGACATTGTGTGAAGGACAATGGTGTGTGTTACTGAAATATATATGCTGATGGCGAATGGTGGCATTCTGTCCCAGTGAGTCGAATCTCATCCTCTGAGAATGCACGAGTTGGAAACTGGATCTCTCAAGTGCACAAAAGCTTTTCCTCTTGTCTCCTCAAACTCTCGCGTGTACGTCATCAAAATAGACAGTGGCAGGGGGAGGGGGAGAGAGGAGAGTTTTCCAGCGCAAGTTACCCAGGTAAAGCGCGACACATCGTCATCTAAACTGTGGCGTTGGGTCTCATGAATTCTGAAGCCACTCATTGTACTCCTAACCCACACCGTGCTGAGCACACAAAGAAATTGTGGTGGAAGTTGCGCCACCCCGCAATTCACACCTCCCCCATCAGGTAGAATTAATCAATACCTCACAGTTCTCGATTGCCGAAGCACAAGAGCTCCACCGAATATTGTGTTCTCGGAGCTTACATGTGAGCCTTTCCACGAGTCAATGGACACGAGGAGTAAACAATGGGCCTCGCGGATGGGAGAATTTTTATTTCACTGCAACTTCCTCCGCCAGTTACCGATGATGGATTTTTTCTCACACTCCCATTCCTCCTCTTTGGCAAATTTATGGTTTTACTGGCAAGAGAATAGCCTGAGCTCAGACAGGAATCATAAAAATTCCAACCAGAATTTCCATTACACTCACGTCAATTTGAATTTTAACAGATGAATTAACAGTGAAGGAGCTTTTCAAATACACCAAGGGGTGACCCTTGGCCGAGTGAGAAGGTCAGTAAGATGGATCAATAATTTCTAATAGGTTGCACAATGTTGTTTATACATTATTTGTGGGGTAATTTGAGAGGCAAAAGGTGCCAATGTCTTAAAATCATCGTTATTACGTTACCATGATTAAGATTTAGGCAAAATTTCATTTTAGTGGAGATGGAAGAATTTTGGAAAGAGGAGTTTAGTGAAAAGTGTTTAACAATCAAGTTTAAAGAGCTGGAAGGTTCGGATCTGAATAACTGGAGCTGGATTAGGTCTGATTTGTGGTATAATGGGGTTGTTACGGACAGATATCTAATTAAGCCTTAACACTCTGTTTCCAACTGAAATTTTCTTATAATTATATGTAAGACGATTAAAGAAGCACACTTTGATCATTTAGGGAAGTTTAATATGACAAATTAATAAAAAAACTAAAACTAGAGAACTAAAACTCTTTTGGTACCCAAAAATAACTCAATTTGCATTTATTAGCACTTTCACTTCCTGACGCGTTCGTACACTTCCATTCAAGTGTACACCACTTCTTAACCATATTATCTTCTCCTTGGTTTTACTGCTATGCTACGTTATGTCTTCATAGAAAACTGCTGCAGAAGAACTTCATTTTAGTAAAAACATTTCTCAGCACTTCTCTTATATATAGAAAGATACGTATTAAATTCATCCGAAATGTATATCACGTTGCTATCCAAAGCCCAATAAGTAATAGCAAAATAAAATTATTTTCACAACGTTAAGAACAAAAAAGTTTTTAAACACAAGCCCAGAAAACCAGTGCATTTCTGGAGTTTATTATATTCAAGCCTTATACTAATGATTGTGGTTATTCAAAGTAGTGCAAGAGTAAACTGTGACCAAAATTCTTGCCAAAATTTGATTTAGGTGTAAGTTAGATGTATCTAACTCGATTAATTGCCTGAGAATTTGCAAGAGTTTAATTGAACATAAGAAATACTGCTAAAACATTTAAATTTTAGTTATTTTGCTAAAAACGCTTTATAAGGGCCTTCAATTCAGATCTAACTATGCGTGACAAATGACTCGATTCTTGCGAAATAGTGAGTCCTTGGGGTGCTTTTTGCAGGCCCTTGAAGCCAATAGTTCGTCTCGAGAAAGCTCCCTACGTCCGGGTGAGTGAATAAATGTTTCAAATACGTGTGAGTGTAATGTATTCAGATGGATTGTTGGGTCTTGTGAGTGCAGAGTGAGTGGCATGATAGATTTATGTAGTTCCTCGGACAAAAGAAGATAGATGCAGTCAGTCAGAGCTTTGGCGTGCCGGACTCACTCGAATGTGGGAGCGTCATCATCGGTGGGAGATTGTGCCGAAGCCACCACCACCTCCTTTTCTTCCCAGGCGTCCAGCGAACTGGGGCTTGTGTGCGAGGAGAGTGAACTTTACAGTGGGCTTCTGTGGGGGTGGTTTGGCTCAATGATGACTAACGAACTTATTTTGCAGTAAGTCTATTTGCTCACTTTTCTCCCAAGCTCTGCAATATTTGCTTCCATGATTAAATGGGAATCAAATACAGTGGAAGGGCTCTCTCGCTCTTTCTTTTTCCACGTTACACCTCACACTCAGATAAAGTTTTGCGTCGATAGAAAATCAATATTGCTGAATTATCTCATCGGTAAAATATGAACTTCACCCCCGCAATTCGCGGGGCCTCCGTTTTTCCGAACACTTGCGATCAAATGTATAATTTACTTGTTTACTGCAAAACATTTTCCACTGGTGATTATGTAATTTTCTTATCTCTAATACACACATTACAATTTTCCATGTGAGGTTGCGCGAAGGGAAAATTAGATGGTATTAGGGCACTTTTTTCTCCAAACGAATGCACGTTTCCACCTCATCCCACCTCGCGATCCCGCGTTCTGTCCAATGTAATTTATCGGAATTGAAGTGATTCTCCAACATTGGATGGGAAATTTTATTTAAATTCAATTGCCCAGAAAGGGACACACCCCAAAATGAGTGGAGAAAGCATTAAATTATTTCAGACACGCAATCACTTTTTTTTCTTCTTTTCTTTACCTGGGGCACCCCTGTACACATGGGCCTCAAATGTGGGCTGGGCAGAACCCGAGAAACTACCTTCTCTCTCGGTGTGTAAGCCACAGAGTGGAGGTATACAAGAAAAAAAAGTTTAGAGGTGAATGAGTGATGAGGTACATTCATCAAATTGGATTGAATAACCTTCCAACGCTTTTCCTCTTGTAGCATTTCAGCGTAGAAGGTCCACGAATTTCAAGTCAGGAAATTCACGTGATGTACGTAATTGAGGAATTTTCTTGAGAATCTCTACCTCAGGAGAGTTTTTTGTTGGCAATTTACTGTGATTTTTTATCAAGAGAAATTTTAAGATGACTTTAAGAGGCAATAACAGAAGCTCTTTTTTGTAAAAATTATGCGAAATATTTTTATCGATTAATTATATAACTTTTTGCTTTCGAAAGCGTCCTCAAATTATGATTGTTTGTGGGTGAAAATGACTGTGAGATAGGGCGCAAGATCACGTACGACAGAGAGATTTAGGCCTCCAGTCCAATGTTAATAAATTCGGCTCCATAAATCAAGCAAGAAAACCGGATGCACAGTGAGAAAAAAGGGGAGGCTCCTTCAGGTCCCTGAGCCTCCCAGCCTCCATATAGCCACAGGCTCCATAAATCGAAGCGTTGGCTGCCTTGCAGAGGATTCAATATCCGTGCAATCGAGGCCAATAATAATCGAAAAAGTCGATTAAATACTAATTCATTTTCCACCCCTGAAGTGGGAGGTCCCCACCCTCCGGGGGCCCGTTTTCGTGGCCGACAACAGGGAGCGAGTGGCATGACAAAGTTAGTGAATAAACGAGTTTCCACTCTCTATAGCTGAGTTTCCTCAATTTTTCTCGTTTCACTCTCCTCGCTTCATCATCATGCAACCTCCAGGCCGATACGGAGGCGTTTGTATCACAGTGCCTGATAGTTTTTTTTCCTTGTCCTTCTTATCTCTCCCACTCACCCCCCTCGATATCAGCCATCATCATTCCAATTGTGATCAGCAGTGAGAGGAATTTCTTTGGCAATAGCTGAGATCTATAGATTATTGATGTCACCATCACTTTGCTCCAATTCTTCTCAAACTGACACACAATCCTCCGCCTTCCTTTTGTATTGTCATTTTGGCACAAGTCGAAATATTTTTTTTCCTCCTCAGCACAGCACGAGACGAAGAGGATGCCATCATCTCTCTCCCATGAGTTCTCAGTGTGGAAAACATATAATGACAATGACATATGAAAAGGGATTTGAAGGAATAAATTCTTGAGTTGTTTCGCAGGGCGGGGAAGAGACTCACGAGATTTCCAGGAAATTTTTTAATTTTTCTCAGAAGACGAGAAAAAAGTATCTTCTCGACAGAAAAATGTCCCAAAGAATTTTCACCATTCGCCAAGAGTGGCCTTCTGGGAAAATACTGGTGGGTGTAGCATTGAATGTTATATTGGAGCTCATAACTTAACCAGGGCTTTAAGGGGTGTCTTCGCAGAAAAAAAAACTATCAACTTTAAAGCACTTAAAGAGGAAATAAAATGGGATGACGGTTTGTAAATCGATCGGAAAATTTTATAGTGTCCTATAAACCTTTTTGTGTTTAAGATTTATACTCATTATAAACGGTGGGATAGGCATTCTTGTTTTTGGAGATATTATAATATGGAATTCAAAAAACAAGGTCTAAGTTTCCCGGGAATTTTTGGGGAACTTTGTTACAAAATGTGAAAGTGGAATTGGTGCTTATGCTTCTTTAATCCTAATATCTCCCCCATGGAAGGCTCCTTTACTTTTTGAGACAGGTTGGAGAAAATTTGCGAAAATTTTCAAAAATTTGAACTAAAGAAATATCTGAGTTTTTAAAGGCTTGATGGCGTAATAAGCTCTAAATAAAAGGTCACAACGGTTACAACCAAACGCTTTGTGTCGAACTTAAGTTTAAAAATTAAAGAAATTGCACCTAAAGCAAGTTTGATGCTAATTCAGTTAATAACTTATCAAGAATGAAAGCGTTTTTCATTTCCCAATACGTTTTCACACAAAAAGTAAAATTAAGTTGAATTGGGCGCTTAAACGCCTTTTGTTCCTTAAGATGAGAATATTCTTTCTACATTCAAAAAATGAAAGATGAAGAGTGAGAGTGCCAGAAAGTCCAGATAGAACATGAGAGATTGAACGAGATGAAACTTTCCATTGGAAAAGTTTTTCCCAGCAACACACATACACACAAAGTTTTAATTGAGCTTAAAAGATGATATTTCCTCCCCGATGCAGTGGCGAGTTGAGTTCCCACCCTTTCGCCCTCCAGAAGAAGAGAAAGAAGTTGCCTGGTGAAATTATCCTCAAAATAGCAGCTAAGAGAGTTTCGGTTTCTTCACAAAAATATAATTCAAAGTGATCGTCAAAGTGATTTACTTGCGAGAATCATGGTGGGTCATTAATCAGGCGTGTGACAGACGCAATTTCGCCTGGGCAAAAGTGGAACAATCTTATGGAAGTTGGACCAACTTTTAGGGGATGGTTGGGCAGAAAAAATTAGCCAAATCACCGTGAAGTAAGCGTCTTTTGCAATAAAACTGATCCTGTATAATTTTTACTCTAATTTGTAGATTTCAACCCTCGAGGCTCGCTTCCGAGACACGAGGTTATGGGAAATTTGTACCAATGCTCATTTATTATTAAAGACCGTGTCTTTTACCCTTCTTAATAACTGTCATTGGAGGAATTGCCTCTCTCTCTCTCTTGTGTTATTTCATGACGCCCCATCCGCTGGGGCGCTTTTCAACCCTTTTTTCCGCCACTTTTTAATTATGACTCATCAGGAAAATTTCTTTTCATTTACTCCCCATCACTCTATTTGGTCTCTTTGCCATTCTTTTCGTCTTTCGTTCGGTCTCGCTTTCACTCCCCAATGGACTGACACTGGGTCCCCCATTCAGGCTACTCTCAATCACATTCGCCACTCTAGATGATGATGATGGAGATAATAGGAAGGCAGGGACGTACGAGCCCTTTTCTCCTCCATTTGTCCCCCATTGTTCACCCACTCGGTCGTCCTGCAGTAACGAGTTTTGGACACAAATCGATACTGAAAACAGTCGAGGGCCTTCCTCTCGCCAAACCCTCCTCGACTTTGCCGAAGGACAGGACTCATATACGGGCATTCAAGTCATCGATTTGCCTCGCTCTCTCTCTCTTTCCTCTTTTTTCCGAGCGCGTTAAAATGGACAAAATAGGCCTGACATTACGCTCAAGGGGGTTTTCGGTCGTCCATTAGGACATTTTCCCACAATTTCCTTCTCTGTGATACGTCTCTTAGGATTCTTGGAGCAATAATTAACTCTTCTTGTATTTAACATACATTTACAGCTGAAAATGGTCACGAATTTAGAAAGATTTAACGACTTCTGGTATTTTGAATGCCTCTGAGATAAATTGATTCGACGCGACATCATAGAAAGTCACCTTTTATCGATTTTGGAAGCGTGACATTGAAATTACACAAATTTTCATAGAAGGCAAAAAGTGACTCCAGTGGAGACGCCGGGTGACACGATGAGGACGCCTGGTTATTCAGCCTTTCACCAAATTCTCAACATTTTCTCTGCGTAACGGAAAAGTATCTCTATACCAATTTTCTTCTCAACATACATTCGAGTGAGAACCAAATTTCATTACTTGTTGAACGTGACAAAAAATTTTCCAATTAACCCTTAAAAGAGAACCACATATTGTCGTTTGAGAGGAGTTCAAAGATATCTTGTATGAGCTTCTATGGTTGAAAATTTTGGACGTGGTTGTGCCTCTGAGGGGACTTGGCTATAGTTTTCTTCAAGGTTTATTGCTCTCCCAATAGAGTTAGTTGACTTGTGTGTCTCCCAAAGCTGTGAAGGTGTGAGGAGACTTCATGAGTCTCACAGAGAGAAAGTCTCTCCCACGCCGGGAATATCTTTTGCATGGCATATCATTCCCATATGTATCTCTTTCCTCGGGTAAGAATTCACCTTTCCTCTGTCTGTCTCGACCCACCTTCGCATGTGACTCCGTCTCTCTGGCATCCCGAGAGAGACAAAACTTTCCATGTACATTTTTGGCAACATTCGATTCCCAGGCCTCCGAATATATGTATACCAGTATCCTCCGCTGCCACTGGGCCTCCTCACTCGTTGAAGGAATCTCCCCACCCGAGTGGGTGGACCGAAGGTGAAAGAATGAATTTTATATACGCGATGTCTATACAGCTGAGGATATAATAAGAAAAGCCTCTTTTGTGTGTGTCCCGCCTCTGTTGGCCAATTCTTGCCATTTTGCCGGTTTTTATTCAGGACATAAATTTCACGTCGGCCGTTCGTTAAAATCGCCATAATTCAATGTTGGACGGCTCGATGTTTTCTCTACAGCCACCTTCCCACTAACATTTGGCATGGTTAGATGTCGTTTCCCATTCCGCTCCCACCCCCTCAATTCACCCTTTGGAAAATTTTTACCTACGTGTCTACAGACGTGGCCAAAACTAAAGGGACACCGATCCCAACTCATACGAAGTTCCGTGTTACGGCTTCCGTAGGCACAAGTCGAGGAAAATTTATTGGGGATGCTGCAAAAAGATATCGCGCCAGGAAAAGGGAAAAATGCCACAGGGTTTAATTTCGGTGGAAGAGATTTTAAAGTCAGAGTGTTGGAATGTGACTTTTGATAAATCAATACAAGTTGTCCTAGTTTGGATTAGAGCAGAAAAATATTTCGAAAATTTGGAGTCCAAGGATTAAAAGGATTAAAAGTCTATTTAATGGGCCAAATCTTAAGATTTGTATAATTGAATTTGAAAAACTATATTTGTGAACCAATTGAAGGTCCTGAAGTTTTGGTGTTACTTCCTCTCTGGAATTATGTGAACCTCCTAAAATCAATTGACCATTCTCTGACCTCTATGGTGACTTAATCAAAGAGTTTAGAAAGTTTGTGAATTGGTGTTCATTTAGAAATATTAGAAGATATTTTGTAAGAAACACATGGCGTCGTGTGTCCAGAAAATTCTTCCACAGCCTGTCTCTATATAATTGAAAGGAACACATAATAAAAGCCATACATAGCAATATAATCACATAATGGAAGGCAGCCTTTCATTGACATCTATGTCGACAGGGTGGTATAGGGGGAGTGGGATGGAATTGCGAGGTGCTGGCGTGAGACTTTCCTGCTTGATTTTCCACACGATCTGGAAAATTGGCTCCTTTCGGTATCCTCATCATCCACTCTGGGGCGTCTTTCATGCTCCTGCAAATTGAAATAAACGTCCAAATTGTCGACGTGTCAAATTCAATTTTTGGCAATTAATACGACCAAGAGGACACCCTAAGCCCGTGGAATCCGTCCAAGAAATCCACTGTTCGACCGAGATCGATAGCCTCTGTGGTGGCCAAGAAGGAGGGATTTGAGACTTAATTTTCCACCATGAGCAGGACTTTCAGTGGGTGGGAAAGTGCAGTATGTGTGTGTGTGTGTGTCTGTGGCCAAAATGAGCTCTCACGAGGATTTCCTCGGATTCTTGGTGGCACACAAATTCACCATAAAGTGAAATCCGGCCCGAATCTTCATTCCTGGCAAAGGAGGAGAGAAAAAGCATCAGTTTTCTCCATTTGGGCCGAGATAAAAAGGCATAAAAATAAAGCATCACAACAAAAACCCAAATTATTTTCATCCCATAAATTTAACGAGCCGCGTGTTTTTCCTCCTTTCGCTTTTCTCACACGCTGCAAAAGCTCACACGTGAGGAACTTAAATTGGGATCATGCGAGCGGTTCGGGGATGGGTCTTTTTCGAGTGGTGGTGGTGGATGAAGAAGAAAAAAACGGCGAATGAAGAGCCTTGGGTAACACCAAACCAGGAGGAACTTGAAAACCCTGAGAAAAACCACATCTGACGTTCTCTCCTACTTTATTTATTCCCCTCCCCTCTAACTCTCGAGGATGTTTTTGCCACGATCCTCTTCACACACACTCGGGGTTCTGTTGATATAAAAATTGTGCCACATCGAGCCAACTATACAAGCACTCTCGTCCCCTCGATTGGCGCCCCCGGGAATGCGGAGGCGTTAGTTTGTTTGCACGAGTTCGTGGGGTAAACTTTCGCAGGAGAGATTCTTCCACGATATTTGCCATTAACACCGCAATCGAATGGTGAATTTTTATTTCGATCTCATCTCAATTATCCTCAATTGATATCGGTATAGGCCATAGGGTCAGGAAATTTGTTTGGTCAATTGTATTTACATAAGGGAGAGATATTATGAATGGAAACGGTAATTTAGTAAAAGTGCGCCAGCGCTTTTGAGTATAAAAGTTCAAATCAATAGAAATTAAGTATTTCTTTAAGAATAGATCAGGAGCTTTGGAAAGTTTTTCAGATCTTTGTGTATAAAACTTTTAAATCAAATTTTCGAGCTTTTTAACTTTGAATGGCTTATTTACAGCTTGAGAGCTTTAACAATTCATTTTGAGCTTTTTGAAAGTTTAATTTTGTAGAATATCTAAAAAATTATCGAACTTTCCTGGAAGCTTTTAGAATTCCTGGGAATTCCTGGAGCTTTTGAAAATTGATACTCTAACTATTCATTTAGGATTTGCGGATCAAGCTTTTAAAAATTTTAAATTGTTGTATAGTTTTTGTCGTTTTTGTTGTAATTCAGAAGTATTTGAGAATTTGTAAGCCATTCATACATAATTTCTGGGGCTCTTAAAAATTCTAAAGCTTTTCCCAAATTTTTAAGCTTTACGAATTTGTTTAGGGCTCCTTAAAGATCCTGTCAAGCTTCTAAAAATTTTGGAACTGCTATGCATGTGACGGAGTTTTCATTAGAAATGTGGAAGTGCTGGAAGTGATTTAAACCGCCTTAATCATAATATGTATCTCCCCCTTAGATTGACCAACTGTTCAAAATTTACGTTAGTCCATTGCTCAATTTACCTTCAGTTCAAAGCCTAGAAAAAATCGTTGACTTAAGACAATTTTCCACCCGAATTGCTTTCACCATTTTAATTGATACCCAGTCTCTGCCTCAGTTTACGAGCTTTTGAGCTTCCACCGCTGCAAAATCCCTGGAGGGTTGCATTTCTGAACATGGAAAAAGATTTTCTCTTCAGCCTTTCTCCCTCGCGATGATTGACGTGAAATTGCGCTGCCTTTTGTGCCAACACCAAGAAGAATTTGAGTGAAAGGCTCATGATTCTGTGTCCTGGATTCCTTTCTCTGTGCCGTGGATGGACCACAAAAAAAGCAAACTCTTTCGCTAAATGATGCACAGCCCACCCTTGGTTTTCGCGGGCGTTTCTCGCCCTCCCATGTGGTTGCACCTTCAATTTTCACCTGCTCATGGCGCGTTACATCATGAAATTCTGGGTGTATTGATTGCAAATCGTGGGCTGTGCTATTGAACTGGGTTAATTAATTTCGCGCACAGTGCATTTTTCAGGCCACAAGAAAATCCACATCCAGGAGGAGGTGTGGCTTTTTGTAAAATCACTTGAGTGGGAAAGGTATCACATGGTGACGTTTTTAGGTTATCCATGTTCGCTGAAATATTAAGCTGAGGTCTTCAATATACATAATTATTCATTGAGAAATTTAAATGTTATATTAGAAGAATTAAAATTGTTTAAAATGTAACGTGTTGACAAAATATGCCACAAAATATCACTAAGTGTTAATCTAATTATGTTTCTTTTTCTTCTTTGCAGGTGAGTTCTTCTTAGACAACTGTAGTATTCATGTTAGAACATCTAATATAAGAATAAAAAATTCTCTTATGGTGAGTTTAAGAAATTCCGCTCTAGTTGCATATTTCTTTTAATTATTATGTCTGCAATCTTTTAGTTAAAACATTGTAAAGAGACAAAAAACATAGAGAAACCCATTTTTTCGAAGCATGTATAGGGCAAAAAATGTCAAAAAATCCTCAATAGTATTTAAGCATGATGAAGAACATAAAAGCATAAAAAAATCCCCTCCAGAGGATTTTCTCTGATTGTGTTATTTACCACTGTAACTGGGTGGTGCAAAATGGGGGTGTGAGAAGAGGAGAACTTCATGATTCAATTCAATATCTTCGTGGGTATTTTTAGGTCTGGCAAGGGAGAAGCTTTTTTCCGTGGTGAAATCTCACGCGGCGCAAAACGAGCTTTTGAAAGCACTCACAAGTAATCTCCACTATTTTCTTTCTTCGTTCCTTATTGCAATCCAAGTCTGTGAAACACGATTCTTTGACAATTTTTCTCATTTCAGTTACGAGAGAATCCTTTTTCGCCAAGTGACGGCTTTTGTTGGATTTCATGTCCTATTCACAATCATTCTGTGGCAATTGCTTTGTCGAAAAATATTACAAAAGAAATGAGATGAAATTTTCACTGGGAATTATGAATAAAATTTAAACGAATTTAGCTGGTGAATAATTTTCCGCAGAACATCTTTTTCTTTCTTATGAAATTGTTTCTAGTGGGGGAAAAATCGTCATATGGCACATTTAAATATTACTCTGTGAATTTTTATTTTTTACTTGAGAAGATATCCTTCTGGACAAAAAATTCTACAATTGCTGCAAGACGACCGATTGGATGTGGCAAAACGAATGAAGAAAAAACACAAAGAAAATTGAATTGACGACAGCCACACTGAAATAATATTCATTGAATGTAATTGAAATGGAATTGGTGAAATTAAACGTGATTCAATTTCAAGTCCTACCTCGTTGTCTCCCCTTCCGTTGCTAAGAAATCTATAAATATCCTGTGGCTAGATAGTAAACCCCAAAGGTCCTCGGCCATACACAAGCAACTCTATAGCATTATAAATGCATTTAATGCGATTAAATTCTGTTGAAAATTTTCCCTAAGTTCAATGGGCCGATACATGTCCGGAGGCTCGTGTGGACAATCGAGAGAGAGAGAGAGTTAGTCTATTCTCGAGGGTAAATGGGAGGAAATTGAACTATATCTGGTTCCAGATTGGGATCTTCATTGGGGAAAAGGGGGAAAAGTGTTGAATTAGAATGGAATTATTTTATTATCGAGAGTCTAGAATGGTAGAAAATGTTAGTTCATTCACACCTTGTTGAGATTCCAGGTCTTCATTCCTGGAATTCACCTGAAAACACGCACTTCCAAGAGCTCAAAGGGTTAATCAACGAGTAGAGTGGGACCTATTTAAAATTAAAATAATAGTTTTTAAATTCAATTTATAAGATTGAATAATGGATTCAAAACAAGATTCAAAAATTTCATGCAAATATTCAGAGAATAAAAGCAGTAGGAAAATTTCCAAAAATAAACAAAGTAGGATCAAGTCTAGTCTATGTAACAGTTTAATAAATGTCTCAAATTTTGAGATTTTGAGTTTCGAAAAATACCAAAATCACTATTACTTAAGCTAATCCCACAATATTAAAATTAATCATCAAAATGTTATACCTTCAACAAACCAATAAACAAAATATTACTTTGTTATATGCCTTGTTAAAGCTAAGGACTGGCTTCAAACTTAATGCTAGCTTTAAGCTTGAAGCTGACCTAAAGCATAAAACTGACTTTAAAATTACCTTAAGGTCAATACTGGCTTTAAGCATGGAGTTGGCTTTAAACTCAATTTAAGTTTAAAATTGGCTTAAAGCTGGGTATACACCGTATACACTTACGACTTAAGCCTAGAAAAGGCGTATCCCTGACTTAAGTCGTGACTTAAGTCGGAAGTGTATGCCTGAAGACTCGTTTTAAGCTTCAGCTAATTTTAAGCTTGCTTAAAGCTTTAGGTTTAACCTTAAGCTTAAGGTATGCTCTTTATTGAAAAAAAAAAAAACATTTTCGAAACCCCATTACTCAAATTTTGAAATTTTAAATTAACTGTTCCATAAGATTAGACTAAACCCTACATATGTTGTCAACAAATTTTCATGCAGTGAGGTTTGGGAAAAACTTTTCTTCGAGTTTCTATCCTCGTCCGTTTTTATAATCCACATGAAGTTTTGTATTTTCTTTGTGCAATTATTATCCCCTTGAAAAATGCATGTCTGTCATTTAAAGTGATGTGAAACAGAACGACAAATTGCATAATAATTCCGCGATGATGTATTGAATTCCATTTCCATGCAAAATGCCTCATTTCCTTGAATTCCCAGCCAATTCCTTGCCTGTAAAATTCTACCACTCTGGTAGATTAACATTTTGTGGAAGTAAATTTCTCAATAAGAAAAAAATATTCTCGAGAGAAAATGCGAGAGAGTTCTTAGAGAATGATACTTGTCGTCAGTGAGCATATTTTATTAATTTGGATCTCTTTAAATGTAACTCCTATACGTGACTGTATGGAGCCATAATATCTCTTTTATAGAATTCCAATGATTGCCAAAAATATGTTCAGTGAACCAGAATATCACTGAGCACTCGAATTCTATGCATAATACATATTTTGTGTGAGTCTGCAGCGAGGAAAAATGGATATAGAAATGCGAGATTGAATTGAAAAGCCGTTGAGGGTGAAATTTTATTCATTGTATGATAAATACTTATGCAACTCACACTCCCTAGCCTCGATGGTGAAGAAAAAAAGTGCCTCAAACAATGAGCGGATAAAAAAGTGGGAGAGAAGAATTAAATTAGTAATTGCCAGGAGAACGACCACGAGATAAATGTGCGGCTCAGAGGACAAAGTTTGGCTGAAGCTGCGTGAGGGGCAAAAAATGCTGAGCTCTTTTGTTATATCACCTATTAAAGTTTTAAAAGTGAAATTGGTTTTTGAAATTTTCATTTCAAATTTTGGCTGTAGGCCAATGTGAGGCGTGCTTTTTGTAGCCGAAAAGAATGGTTTTTATATGGAAGGCATTTTCACCCTTTAAAAGAGCTGTTCATGGGGAGGTGGGAGGGGGATGGGGTTAAATAAAAAATCAAGGGGGAGATATTGTGGTAAGAAAAGTGCTAGAAGATGTAAATTAAGCTATTTTTTTTAGGAATTCAAAGGAGCTTTAGAACATTTTACAAGCATTTAATATTAATATTGACTTTGAAAAAATATATTTTTTTTTATTTAGCTGCTTTTATTATACCTACACAGCACGAGAATTCTTTTTAAAAATTTATTTTATTTTCAAAGATTTTTTGGCGTTTCTTATAAAATGGAAAAACAATATGCCTAAGCCGCATAATTGGCAATTTATTCTCCTTCAATGACTCCATGAAACACTTCTGTGTGGAAACTCGATTGCCTCGTGGGCACAAATTTGCCAAAGAGAGAGAGAGAGTGGAAAATTATCAGAAACTCATGTAGGAAAATAAACTTACGCCACTCAAGCGAAGTTTCCCATTCCTATGGCATAAAAGACAGGGAGAAGACATGGCGGATGAAAAGGAAAAAGATGAATCTCCTGACCGAACCGCCAAAACATGAGGACCGACAATCTAATCCTCGTGACCACGGGTGGAAAGAAATGCCCAAGAAAGTTTGACGCTCTGGCTGAAAGTCTTGTGAAAAATGGCATTTTTATGAGATACCACGGGGCGCTCATGTGGATCGTGTGTATATGCGGTTGTGGGTGGGTAAGCGGTGGGCGTGAAGTTGGGTGGGAAGTCTGGAAGAACGACTCCCCGAAGACAAACACGTGTACTATATGCAACATGGAAAAGCTCATAGTTGAGTTGGAGGGAAAACTTTCAACTGTATTCTAGAGCACGATGGAAAATTTTCATGTGCATCGAGATGGTGAGAGTCTGCAATTGCAAAGAGACATAGTGAAAATTTCTAGCAATTTTCATCTCTATATACTTGACTACCACGCTTTTCCATAATGAGGGACTTTCAATCCCTTTTCCTTTTTTTATTATCGCATCGTCATTATTTCAATATCTGTACTTTTCTCACTCATATTTTTTTGCATTTTTCCCGCGAGATAAAAGCATGGCCAGAAAATTACTGGCCCCAGTTTGATTCCAAGTGAGAATCTTGCTGGAAAATTGAAGGTATTAAGTAGAAAGTGGGTGACTTGAGAAACCCACACCGAGTATAGAGGTTGGGAAAGACAAACACAGCCACATGGAAATCGCACAGAATTACCAACCCATTTTCAATGTTGCCACATGAATTTCCATTACCTGAGCCTTAATTTTCACTTTGCACCCACTTCAAATGATGCAATTTTCTTTACCACCCCCGACCCACTTTCCATACCAGACTAAGAGGGGACGCAAAATCTTTGGCATTCACACTATGGAATCATCCCACTTTGGGTCGCCTGGTAAGGATTTAATGTGAGAAAATTCACGATTAAAGTCTAGGAAATGAGATTTATCTTACTGTTCGCACACGAGTATGTCGAAATTTATACTTGGTGCTAAATTGTAGGCCTCACGAGGCGAGAATAAGGTGCAAAAACACCTGGGAGATCGATAGTTGTCCCATAAGGAAAGCAGACGGAAAAGTTTCGACGACAGGGAACACTCACAACTTCATCCATAGAGATAAAGAGTTTCCTACATCGTTAAGAACGTTTACTTCATAAAATCTTCAAAAATTTTATTGTTATTTTTTTTCTTTTTATTATTTTTGTTGCTTTGAGTTGGTCTTTGCTCGGGATTTGCTTAGAGTTTATCTTAGTACTTTGACTAGCTTTATACTCTGTTTTCAGATTCGTTTGTTTGTTATCTTGTTGACTTGTTTTGTTCTTTCTTCTAATCTTTTCGAAATTTCATTATCAATAAAAAGTGTCTTGAAAAGTGTTGAAAACTATAAAAGTTCAATTTGTGCAATTTTTAAATATTCATGAGTTAGTAGAACTATGAAATTTTTGAATTCTTATCTTGTTAAATTATCTGAGATTGCTTGATACTATAGAAAAATTACCATGAGATATTAAGCTGTACCTATTATAATTTCATGTACATGAGTGCTGTAGGGGAGATCGGGAATATTCGGACGTATATTGGAAGTTCAACTTTACACCAGTTTTCCAGATAGTTTAGAAACGGATAGAAGATCTGTTCAGCTTCACTTATTTGCGAATTTAAACCCTTTCCGGCATTTGGAAATTTTAATATTTAAAGACTATGATTTTTATTGCCCCGACACAAAAATGGCAATATTGCATTCCGCCTGTGTTTCTCCGATTATCCGTCTGTTATTGATCTGGAGGCCAAACGGTTGCAAATAGAGACTTCGCATCTTCGGGAGACCCCCCTAAAGTCGACCCTGGGATCAGGACCAGACCCTTCATTTTCCTGAAAAGCCCCCTATCCCCTATAAAAACATGTTTTTCGGTTTATCTCGAAAACCAGTCCTGCGATTTTTTTTATTTTGATTTTTTTATTTATTTATTTATTTATTTTGTAGATTGACCAGACGCACTTTTTGTTTATACATGCCAATGGCCTTGAACTATTCCGTCTAACGGTTTTTCAAGGCCAAATGTTAGAAATTCTCTTTTCAAGAGTTTTACTCGCCCCAAACCTATCATGTGGGTACTCAATGGAAAGGTCTTTGAATTTCCTACAATCCTAAACCGGTTTAAACTTAATCCGGGCTTAAATCAGTTTAAATCCGGAAGTTTTTCTCGAGTTTTAACCTCATCAAGTGGGTATTCATTAGAAAGGTCGTTGAATTTCCTACAGGTCAAAACCGATTTCAGCCGGTTTAAACTTACACCGAGTTTTAACCACTCTTAAACCGGAATTTGTCTCTTGATTCTCAACCCCATCATGTAGGTATTCATTTGGAAGGTCTTTCAATTTCCTACAATTCTAAACTGGTTTCAACAGACTTTATCATCCTTCTAATTTCCTCCTCCTCAACATGTCGGGGCACTCCGCCAAGTGTAAACTTGGCATTTTTTTTTTAATGAGAAAGCCATTTTTTAATCTTCTAGAAATATATATGTAACTAAACTCTCTTTGAACTTTATTTTTTAAGTGACGGAAAGGGATTACTCAAGGGATTACTCGACCCTAATAAAAGACTCTTTTAACACCATAGTTGCAATAAAAAAGAGGTTTTTCATAGTCTTTACCAAATAGTAGCGCAACATTATTTCAAAAACCATTCCGCACTCTGGACTGGAGTGCATTCACATTCCTCATCACTAAAACCCAGGCCAAGGGTTTTCCGGAAATATCTCTAGAAATTCCTCTGGGCCAGACAATAGTAGGGATTTTTGGGTGATGCGCCTCAGGAATTCCAACCTAATTGGACCCTTCCTCGAGACCATTCAAATTCACTCTTGGGGCTTTTAGGGATGAAGTGAGAAAAATCGCGTCACTCTCCCACCACCCCTCCACCCCCTACCCACACCGTTGTTGGCGCGCAAGGTGGGATGGATGGGACTGGAAGTTTGTGGGCATGTGAGAGTGGAAGGTGTGGAAAAGGCAAAGAAAAATAGCCCGCCATGGAATTTCCGGATGGGTGGCTCCCAGATAGGCTGCCACATTATGGAATCCGAGTGTGGTTCGTCTGACACCGTAATCCGTTTTAAACCATGAAATAATTCCGGGCAGGGAATAATTGAATACATGCCATATTAAACTTTATTAAAAGTTGAGTGCATTCCCCAAATTTCCGCCTTGTGCGCTGACTCCAAGTGGAAAAACTAAGCACAGGTGTGAATAAGGGGGTCAACCATAAAAGTGAATTATAAGGTTGAGCTCCGCCACTTGGATTATTATATATCCCGGGTGGTTTGGGGGGCTTGTGTGCACGTGGGGTGGTTCTACAGGACTCTTCTCTCTCTCTCTGTCTCGTCTCGCCACTTTCGCGATGAAAAGTTAATTTTGTTAATTATTTTCTGGGGGTGCTCAAGCTGGCAACCAACACCATTGAGGGGCATATTTGTTATGGAAAACTTTCCTCCTTCTCGTTTGGGGCATTCTTTTCTGGTCCACACAAAACACCAAAAATTTCTTCATTACTTTTGCCATGGGTTAGTTAAACAACTCTCTCTCTCATCCTCCCCCTTTTACACACTCAGCTTTCACTTGCCTCAATTTTTCCTCTGCTTTTCCGGGGAGAAAGGGAGAAAAAAAAGAAGTGGATGACCGAGGGTTAGAACCGCCCCCGTCCCCATTTTGCCATTCCAACTCGCCACTGTGTTAGTCCCGAATGAATGCCATTAAAGTGTTTTACTGTTTCTGTAACAAATTGCTCATTTTAAAATGCTTTCCCCCCCCATCCCCGCCATCTCCCAGGACCCCTTTTTGCCATATTAATTGCGCGAGGGTGTGTGCATGAGTGGCAAAAAGATAATAACAATAATTCTTCCGTGGACACCAACACACGATGGCAGCTCTTTCGCGCATTCAATGCCTGAATTTATAAATTGTTTTAACATACAGCTAGCAAACAGTCATGTGAATTTCCACGGCGGTGTGCGTCAAAATGAGCCAAGGAGGACACAAAAACATTACACCCACACGCAATTTATGAACATCGCGATGACAATCAACACTCGACAAATAGCACCACGCAACAATACAATCCACATTTTCCTCCCTTTTGGAAATTACAGTAGAAATGGGCATATTTTTCCAAAAAAACCTATTTAGTAAATTATATAGCATTATTTTTGTAATTCTGATGGTGTGAAAATATAATACTGGATTAATGGTGTGTATTTTGCTCTAATTTGACAGTTTTGACAGTTATATTTGACTTTGACGTTAAACTTGACGAAAGTTTATTAAAGTTTTTCTCTTTTGGTTTGTCTTTGGTCTTTGAGCAATTGAAAATTGTTTTGCGAAATCTATTCAAGTTTGTTTTCCTAAAACCACTCAAAATTTAAATAATAAATAATAACTGTCATTTCAATTAAAAACGTTATCCAATAGGTAATTAGTTATATCAAGGAAGATATATTACGGTCAGAAGTACGTCAAAGCAATTCATTTAAGTTTACTTGAAAATCTTTTCATGTTTCTCAAAATTCTTTGAATCTTCTGGAGAAATTTCCAGAATTATAATATTAATTGTTTTAATTTTCATTTTAGACATTCTGCAATTTCATAAAACTTCACTCAATCATTAGCGAAGGAAATTAGCGTGAATTTTTTTTTAGAAAAATCTGAGAAAATTGCAAAGCTTTTGAATAAACTTTTAAGAGGTTTATCGTAGAGCTTTTTAATTTTTTTAGAGCTCCTGGAGATATTTCAAAAGTATATTTTGTTTTTAAAATATGATTATTAAACAGATATTTTATTGGATGGAAATTTTGAGAGCTTTATTTTACAAAATTTTTATAAGGTTTTATACAAAATGGGGAAGTGATGTACACCATTTTCACCCTAATATGCCCCCCCCATTTAGTTATCTTTTTCAATATAATAAGATTTTTTTGAATATATATTTGATATTATTTTATTTGGACACCTTCTGGAAGCCATAATATCGTGTCCCATGTGGAGTGAATTCCCTTCCCGATTTGGGGGCGAAGATGAGCAAATGTGAGCATTGCCGGTGGGAAGTACTTAGCAAATCAACACATGCAATTGATTTTACAACACGACGCTGGGGATGATGTTAAACCACTCTTCTCTTGTGTGTTCCCCATATTAGCACATTGCCATCGCGTCACACACAATATTCATGTGCTCAATTTCTCCATCCGCCCGATATGGCGCATTGTTTGGGCCAGATATCGAAAGCCCAGGTACAACCCGAGCCCATCATCCTCGGCATCGACATCATGGCTTTTGTGTATCACATTTTCTCAGAGAGGTTGCTGTCTCTCCAGTCTCTCGCGTCAGATAAAGAAGAGCGACACCCTCTATATAGTCCGCATCGGTTTCGAAGTGGGGAGACGCGCTCAAGAAATTTGTTATGTTCTAATGAGAAAATACACTAAATCCCCACATTTCTGAGCACATTGGATTCGTGCTGGGGGAGCTTTTATGGTTTTGCCCAAGTTTCGAAACAACAATTTGATATGCTCCCCCCTCCACCGGACGAATCCCAATGCAAATGACGATCCACTAATTAAACCATAAAAATTCGTATTATATAAAAGACAATTGCTGGAGAATGATTTTAAGAGTGAGAAATACAGCTATATTTAATCAATATCTTACTGCATACGAATAATGGGTCAAAGGATCAATGCACGGTCAACTGGGTGAATGACTCACCAAGCACCTTTTCTCGTCTTGCGTTCTGTTTTTTTTCTTCTCGGGTTAGAAAGAATTCAATAAAGAAGCTTTCAATATGAATATTTGATATTTTAATGGGTGACTGACATTAAGTATTTCTCCTTATCCGTCTCAATGGTTCCCATCCTCCGGCATTAACTGGCACAGAAATGCGTTTCCGGATGTCTCATGGCACACAGTCCCTCTACCAACAAAGTAAAATATTTATAAAGAACGATTTCAGCCACACAGCAACAGTCAATGAGACTCATCATTTAACTCAAGTTGAGATTGAAGATTTTCCCTTTTCTCTCAAATGACATTATTCACAAAGTTATTCACTTCTCATAGCGCATTAACATTTTACGATGTCGCCACTCAAAGGGTGGGTGCTGTTTTCAGCCATTGTACCCATGATGAAGATATTTAATAATACCTATGGGCAAATTTTGCCCCATAAAATGGTATACACATACCCTCAAAATTGGTACAGCTGAAGAGCCTCCAATTTATAAATTCACCAGAGAGAGACCATAAAATCCTCACTTATGACTTTATACTTTGAAGATCCAATTGTGTGTGTCTGTGTTGTATTCCAGAGAGGGGCGGTGGAGGCGCCACCCACCCAGAGGGTGAGTGAGTGATAGACAGAACAAACCTTAGAGTGTAAACATTACAAAATCTCCTCCAACCCACCAACATGTTTCCATGCCTCTCTTTAGTTCAGAGGAAATAATTAAACAGAAATGGTGATGTTCAAACTGAGCTTTTACATTTACACTGTATGTACGGAGCTTTCCACTCTTGGGAGGCGGGAGCCAGAAAGTTTCCAAGGCATTTTACACGTTCTTTTAAGTGGATGGGGTGCGTTCTCGCAGAAGGTCTATTAAAGGTTTTAGGCATTTTCCCAGGCAGTCTGTCTTGCTCATTTGACCGTTTCACTGATTTTGATGCTGACTTTATGAATTTAAAGAAACTTTTCAAAAGGAGGTTGTTGTAATCGATTTTGACCCTTTTTATTTAAAGGGAGCTGAAGGTTATTCAAAATGATATATCGGCTTTAATGAGTCACTCTTTAGGTTAGATAAATCAGTTTCATTCATTTGATTAGACAGAAATAAATTTATGAACTTCTACATTTAGTACGAAAGTACCTATATATAAGGAATTTCTGAACTGTGAGCTTCGTGGTGATTTCATCATGAAAATGAATTTTTATTTACTTTATTACTCACCTTCTCAGAAAACATTTAAATAATATAGAAATAATCATCAATAATTGGCGAAACGCTCAAAATTATGGACTGTTCTGTTTTACAAATGTACGCAGTTTCTTAAGAATAAACTTCTCAGAACTCTCTGAATTTTAATAATTGATAGAATTATCAATCCTTGAACTTTCGCTAGTTACTTGCATTATATAATAAATTAATTGAAAAATTCTTCATAGCGGACATTGGAAAATTTAATATAGGTACTCGAAAGCATCTCATATGGCATTTTATTTACAATATTTGAATATTCAATTTTACTTAACCCTTTTCTCCATTTTTTCCCGTCTCTCATCCAGCTTTACTGACAAATCAAATCCCTCTCCTGATGCTCTGCGAGAAAGGCTTCCGCGGGTGGGAAATGGCTTGACAAATACACATACGCCCATGTAATGTATACAGAGCATAAAATTTGTTTGAGCACGACAAAAGCTAAGGCGGGGGAGCTTCTCGCATGTAAAATGCAGAATAAGAAACTTTTCTTCTTACGAGCCACCCCCCCAAAAAAGAGGAGAGAGCGCACAAAAAAGTGCGGCACTGGAAGCTGTCTTGGTTTTTTCTCATCTCCATTCTTGCTTATTTTTTATTAGTGTATGTGTTTACTTATATTTTCTCCTCAGCACCCCCACCCACACCCACCATCCCGGGGCTGCTTAATGCGAAGATCGAGAGCACAGCTGGGTTCTGTCTGGTTCAACTTTCTCCACTTTTCCACCCTCGGGGCGGGGAATGAAATCTCTCTCTGTCTCACCACTTTGGCTGAGGGGATGGTGGGTGGAAAAATGAATGGGGAGCTCAGGCAAAATATGTGTGAGAGGTTTTTTTGTTCCACTGTGATCCACTTTCGTCCCAGCATTCCAATCAAGAAGACTTTGCAGTTATTAGGAATGGTAATGGAATGGAGGAAGATTTCAGAACCCCAGGTGACCTTACGACCCCTGACTCTTACCGCATTGTTCACATGTGGATGTAAGAGATGCATGTTCATTGGACTTTTTAAGAAGAAAGCGGAGAAAATGCATAAATTGTGAGTTTTCCTATATAACAAAGACCATCTAATCACATTGTTCTGAAACAATGTCAGCCAGTATTGACGAGAAAGAGTATAGAATTGGGATAGACTCCCGTCATCATTGTATGACAAGTCAATTTGAGGTGAAATCTGTGTGGGTGGGCGGAGGGTGGTGGAAAATCCTGAAAGAGAGTCACCCACAGACGAAAAGCATGACCGACATAATGCAATAAAAACATCTTGCTGAAAATTAAATTTGACTTTTATTTCACATTTCATGAGCTGGCTATATAAAAGGTACCAATAGAAAATATTTGCCAAGTTGCTCCATAAAATGAAATGCTTTGTGGGTGGGCCACTCATGATGTGTGCTAAACGGGAACAGACACATGCTTCTCTCTCACTTGTGCCTGTGACTCAATCTTGAGAAAATTTCATCCACTTCAATACTTTTGACGCTTTTTCTCTCCCTCTCTCACAACTTTTTCAGCAATAAAAGGACTTTCTTTTTTTGCCAACGACAACTTCCTTAGACTTGAGGGAAAATTGAGACAGTCGAATGTTATTTACACACAAGACTTTTATCAATATTCCCGCCAGAATTTATCTTTGGGATTCGCGGAGAACTTTCTATTTGACTGATATAATCGAAATGTTCAATATGGGGCACAATTAATGTTTTACCGCATAGCAAAGTTTTTCCCCTTTTTTCTTCTAATCAGATGGAATTTATTTAATTTTTGTCGCATTAAGAATTTAAAAACCCATAAACTCACTCATGTATTTAAGCGTTAAGATAAACATCCCTAATATTCTTATCAAGAAAATTCTCAAAGGAGGAAAATAAATAAAATTTTGGAGGAAAAGACACATTTTGTCACTCAAGAAAGTTTCCAACATGATTAGCTAACATTTATTCTAAATTGCCCCTTCTTTCTTAATTTTCCACAAAGAAAAACTCCATGAATAATGTACAAGTGCTTTTCAAAAGTTCCCTTTTTTCGGGAAAATTCCAAGCCCGTTAAATTGAGTGTGAATGGAGGAGAGAGCTCTCTTGTTGGGATTGAGTTAGTGCCATTGTCATTTGGTACGTGATGAGCAAAAAATAACAAGTGAAATTCTCACGGGAGAAAAGCTCATTCAATTTCCTCCGGACACATAACGTGTAAATTGCAAGATGGTCAGAAATCGAGAATGAGCGCTCTTGAGGTGCCTTTTTTCCATCAGTTCAAACTCTAAACTTGCCTTTCTTTGCGCGCTCCTCCTTTGTCTCAGGCCCTTCTTAATCATTTGCCATCCGAGACGGACCAAAAAAAAGCTCCAAACGGCAGTTTGTGGAATTGTGATGGAGAAAAAAAATGAAAGGGAGAAAATGTACCCCTATTTATTTGTCTGGCAGCTTTCCATCGTTTTTCTCTGATGACGTAACGGATTACCTAATTTGTCTGTGTGTCTGGGAGTCTTGCAGAAAGCATTTCGGGAGCTTTCTCTAGACTTTCCCGATGGAATTTCTTGCATTTGTGATGAAAGTGTCGCAAGATAGTGAAACTTTTTGAGCATTTCAAAACAAATTCTTTTGAATATGTTTTACTGGCAGACTTACAAAATTCTCTTAGTCATTAAATTACACTAAGAAAAACCTTCATACATGAAAATTCTACAGTTGTAGTAATAAGTTTTCTTACTAAGAAAGTATATTATTCTTGTCAAGGGGGAGAAATTATACTAAGATGTACACGACTTTCAAAACATTCACATTTTAATATGAAAACTCCTCAAAACTTCTGGCACTTTAGACTTTTCTAAAATGAAAATTTCTTTAAAATTTATCCAAGTTTACCCTCGGATTTTCAAACTTTCAAAATGTCAGTAACTTCAACGGCTCTGTGAAAAATTTTAGGTCCATAAATTTTCTCTAATAAAAAGTTTATATGGAATTTCTTTAGGAATTCCGTAAGAAAATTTCTTTAATTCAAGAACCTTTATTTAAAAGGTTTCTAATGCTCGTAAAATTGAAAGTTCTTGCTAAAGTTCTTCATGTATAAACGTTCCAAAGCTTTTGAATTCTCCCTTGTGGGCTTTCAAAAAATACTTAGTTTTCTTTATTCAATTATTTTTAAAGTAAGTTATCTTCATAAATTTAAAAAAAACTTCCACTTCCGAAAACGAGAATCTGAGTATCTTCGCCTTAATTCTTGTCTTTCTCTCAATTTTTTTGAAGTAGTTTCCCACCCCAAAAACTCCTAAAAGATAGTGTAGGTGCACAATTGAGTTCGACAAGATTGAGTATAAAATATACTAATTAAGTATATTTTGAGTATCTTGAGAAAAAACGCCATCAGTGTAAATTACAGTCAAGTTGAAAACTTCCAATTAGATATGTATGAGAAAGCTTTCTCCATGCTTGTTGGCTTTTTAGATGAAAAAAAATTGCAACACTCGAGTGGGTTCTTATGGATGGTGAATGGAAGCGGCGTTGGATAGAAATTTGTCGCGAATTTTGCAAGGTATATATGAATGCTGCGAAGCTCTCAGTGCTGCCTTTAGTAATTTTGTGAATTGAGTTTTGCCACATCTATTCTGTGGTGAAGAGCTTCTTCTGCCCTAGTCACTGTCTCTTATTTCAAATTAAATATTGACAAGGCGTTTACCAGAATGAGGCTAAAGTGCTTGAGTGGGAGAGAGCTTTCTCCATGGAGCCATCGCGAGACAACACACGCAGAATGAACTCAAATTTGCCGTCATGCAAGCGAGGAGTGAAAAATTCCTCTCAAATTGAAAGGAGTCTCTTTCTCTCATGCCTGGAAAGGAAATGTTGGTGTGCTGACGGCGAAATCACGAGGTGGCCTCTGAAATGTGGAGCACTCCTGAGTGGGGCTTTTTTTCCCGCCCTTTCATCCACCAACCCCGCCATATTTATTTGAATAGTCAGGTGGATTGAGGGTGGCTCAAGTGAAAAACGAGAACAAGTCGGAAAGATGAATACTCTTGCCTGTAAAGCTCGAGAGTCCATTAAATACGTACGATATAAATATACCCTTCCACACATTTGCCTTTCGACACACCAGCTTTGTGTGCAAAAATGAACTCTTTCTCGACTTTTCTGGCGTCTCTACACCCTCGAACTTCAGATACTGGGGAGCACCTGAAGAAGGCGAGGTGCTTAGATTGATTGGAGTTTTGCCTTTGAGCACTTTTATCGTGGTATAATTTAATTGATTGTCTCTCCCTTTTTCTGAGAAAAACTTCAAGAAAAGTCGATATAGAAGAGTTTTTCAAGAGTTCTCAAGAAGTATTTTAATTGAGACGCGCCGGATTTAGGGATTCAAACTTGGAAATTTACTTTTTTAAGGTCAATTATTTGAATTGTAAAGTGGAAAACTGTTTTTCGGGACTTTTTCTTATGAATTATAAACTTTGTAATTCGGTTTGTGTGATTTGTCTCCTTTATGGACATACAGTAATTAACTGCAATAAATGTTTTTTGGTGCAGAAAGTGTGTAGGAGTTCATAAGATCTAAAAGTGTCCAAATATGATCTCATTGTTGGAACTGCAATGGCCAATAAATTTAAGAGTATTACCTTTTCTGGTTTCGCAAATTGAATGGCGATGAGAAAAAAATATGCACATATAATATTTCAACGCTCAATATTCCCTCAGCGTTAAGGCCAATGTAAAAAAACTTTGTATGCTTTCCTCTCTTGCATTAACTCTATGGGAAATGGTATTCAATTTGAAGTCCCTGAACACTCATTACTACTTTCTCACGTTTCTCCCGCGAAAAGCTCTTAAGGACATCAGTGGTGGTGAAATTTGAAGTTGCAGAAGTTGTAAATATTGAAGGAGAAAAATTATTTGATATTACCACGAGAGTCTCGCATGGTAACTTTTCGTCCGTCAAACCACCTGAGAGTCCTTTTGGGGCGGCTCAAACGGTAAAGTTTATTTCTCAAGTGAATAATTTCGAATTTTTCTATCGAAATCTGTTCACAAACTCCCAGCTTCGGATGTGTCCAGAGTGTCTCGAGTGTCTTTTGTAGGGTTGGGAGTAACTTTTACAAAAATGCCCAGGTGGGAGCCAAAGCACGTGTGAGGTGAGAGTGAATGATTAAATTTGTGCATGGCAAAAAAAAAAGAGTAGGTGGGTGGGTGTAGAAGTAAATTTAATTCTGTGTCCACGACATTTCTTCGTCTTTTGCACCACTTTGAGCTTCTCGTGTCAATTGGGAGTATATATGGAAATTCAAGCCCAGAGAAAGTCTTGGTGTTTTCCTTTTTAGAGCGGGGACTGAAGTTGGAAAAAAGGAGAAACAGTGGGCAAAAAGAAGCTTCAACATTCTGCGATTCTTTATGGAAAAGTTGTGTTTTCCAGCTATTCTCCACTTTTGCAATTTCACCCACTCTCTCTTTCTCTCTCTCCCCTTAAGCTCTGTCATACATGTTTGCATATATCTCACATATATAGGACAAAAGCTCTCAGAGAAGGGCGAATACATTTCCCCCTTTGCATTTTGCCTGAATGTTTAGGTGAAACACTTTTGAAACTAAAATTAAATTTTTCCAACAAATAGAATAAATCAGGTGAATTTTTGCTCCATCTTGGCCATCTTCTTCCAAGTGGATGAGAGAGGAAAATTGTGAGCTTTTCGGTGAAAGGTCTCTAGAATTTTTTTATTTTCTAATGCTTTCATTTAATCAGGCCATATTTGTTTAATATTTCCCATATAATTTATTCAGAAAGAGGTATAATTAATTTTAGGAAATAAAATAGCAAAACGTATATTTATTTGTTTTCATCTTGGCTTTCAATGCTTTCATTCATTATAATGCAAATGTAATGTCATTGCAAAATATTCCTTTAGCCTGATACAAATAGTTTGCGGTATGATTATGGTGATTATTGCACAATATTTGGTTGGGATTTGATTTAATTTCCTTGGGCATAAAATTAATTATTGTTCTGTTTGCTTTTCCATCGGACGGGTCGTTGATTGAGATTTCAAATTGCCATGCGAAAAACGCCATAGTCACAATCGAACTCTATATATGAGATGCAAATCTCATTAAATTTTCGACAAACATCCCGAAATATGCGGTTTCATAGTAGATTTTCAAAATTGCAATTTGGAAAAATAAGCATTTTCGTATATTGCAGTTTCAAATATTGGTTTTTCGCCATTCAAAAATTTATTCTAAATTACTTCAATATTTACAAAAAACCTCAATGGTTTTCATGTATGGCAGAAAAAATAGTGCAAAGACAACTAATAATCTGATAAGTTCATGGTGAATCTTCACATGTCATCTGTCCATTGTTGAAAATCCTCAATCAAAGTCTTATCACGCATCTTATCCTTTAGCTTTCCCATACATTCCAAGAAATGGTTGCAGGTGCGAAAAGGCCTTCAATCCTGAGACGAGATTGTGCTAGAATATGTGGTCTTGTTGGTGGTTTCTCAGGTAAAACCTGTGTATTTAGTCGTATTATTCTATCACACAGACTGTGCGGTTCCCGAACTCAGTTTCTTATGTACATGACTTCACCGCTCACATTTTTGGGGGTTGATTCGTCCACCACTCCGCACACAATGTTGTTCTGGAGAAGGAAAGTTGATAGAATCACTTGATTCCATTACACACTCTCAATATATTTCTCCTTCAGACAGTTTGGTCTCTTTCCCATGTAATCCACTCGCTTTTCACTAAGATTTTGCTACATTGAAGCAATTTTTACAGTCCCTAATATTTTGTTATTTCCAAGGGGTAATATATAGTCAAGTGTACACTTGAATAGGAGTACGCGAGCGTCCGTGGCATAATATTACATTTTATTCATCCTTCGCTTCATGTAAGAATTTTGAGAGATCCCGAGTGTGTTTTCAGAGAGATGTCTGTTAGAAACTGACCAGGATAATAATGAAAAAAATCCCATATAGGTACCGCATTTGGGTTATTAATTTTTAAAGTTTGAATTAAATTTCTTTTCAAATCTTAATTCTGAATAAACATGAAGTGTTTTTTAAAGCATTTAAATGTAAAATCAGGAGCTTAAGCAAAAACTTTCAATTTCAAAAGCATTATCAAAACTTTTAATTAGTTTTTTTAGTCAGTTTATAAGCTCTACCAATTCATTAAGAACTTTTCAAATTTCTAAGATTTAGCATTATTTGTAGAGCTTTACAGTCTGCTATTTAAAAAAAAACTGCATTGAATTCTTTTTAAAGCTTTTCTACATACATTTGTCGTCAAATATTTCTTCTGTTTGAAATAGTTAAGAGCTTTTACAGTTTTTCTCCTAGCTATCTCAGAAGCTTTTTGCAAAGCAAATAAATGGAAGCTGATAAGAAAATAGGAAGCTGTAAGAGTTAGCCAGAATCTTCCGAAGTATCGGAAGTTTCGAGGAGTACTGGAAGTCGTATACAGCATTTTTACCAAAATATATCCCTCTTGGTATTTCCCTATGTAGGAAATGCAACATATTCCGGGTATGTTATTTTGAGTTTCTCCCAGTTTCTCCCTGGGTGAATTTACTAAAACCTCAATTTGGATGAATTGAAATAATTCTGTACTATATATACGTTGTTGTGTTTCAATTGAATTTCAAATGAACCGATTATTTATTTACAAAAACAATCTGACGATGAGATCTCTGTTGAGACACTTTCTGCAACATTGTGACCAGTTAATACTGAGACCAGGGGAAAAAACTGACTAAAGTGTGAATAAATGCTCTTTTGAAGAGAGTAATTAGGGGACGAGGGGTAGAGAAATGAGAATGCAATTAAATGCAATGGCAATCATTTAGCATGATGACCAAGGAAGAGGAATTCAAGTGAAAATGACGAGATATTTTAATGATATGTTGCAAAGTGCTGAAGTCAACCATCGCCCAGCGAGATGGAAAAAAATGCACAGAAATGAGAAATAGTGGTGATGGTGAAAATTTCATCTAATTGCGTCTGAAATTTCTTGACATTATGACCTCATCTTTGCGAGCGGCAAAAACTTAAATACACTGGATGTGGGGGGCGAGAAGCATTTGTGCAATTTTCCATCTTCCATCTCGACCATCATTGTCATGAAAGGGGGCGGGATGGGGGGTTGACGGGTTGGCTCCGTGAAGTGAAACAAGTTGATAATTACACTGTTCCATGTCTGCAACACGTTCCATCCTCGAGAGCTTCACTGTTTCGTGGGACTAAGAAGGACAATTCGCTCACCACGTCCGGCATTAAATGTCTTCATTTGTCTTACAGCTTTTCCGCTGCACTTTCTCCCCTTACAAACCACCCACTGGTAGCTCTATATAATTATTTTTCCCGCCCTTCTCGCCACTTCTTTTGTCGACAGTGTGAGAAATGCAGCGAACTTATTGAAAAGAAGACGATTGAAACTATAATGTAAAAGGAGTTATGTATGTATTGAGAGAAGTCACCCCCAAGTGAGAGGGTTATATATATATTTATATGCATGCACAATGGTTTTCATCACAAATCATTTTAATGACTATTCGAATGAGCCACCTGAGCGGCAAAGACGCTGTTCCTCGGAAGTCCTCTTGCAAAATATGGTAAAACTCTGGCAAAAGTGCACATTTTGCGCTGACAAACGACACCGCCGGCAATGATGATGTAAAGAAGCTCGCGGAGAGCCACAATATGCACCCGCAGCCCAAATGGGTGGCCTGGTGGTAATTTACCCTTAAACATAATCCCCCCGCTCTCTACATCATTTGGCTGTAAAGAAGTTTTTAATGTGGAAACACACACCGAAGCCACCTCACGTGGAGCCATGTCTTGTGCAATATTTGCTGTATAGTCTTAAAAGCACCAGCGGAGGTAAATTACAACTTTTGGCCCATCGTCTGCATCCCATGGCGTTGAAGAAGTTGAGGGTGGGCCTCATATTAACCATTGAGGGGGTGGGAGTTTTTGCTGCAGTGATCGGCTTTCTCGTAATTATATACGAGACAGCTTGTGAAAAGTTGCTTCACGGAGATTTTCTCGGAGCTTTCCGGAGGGTGGAACATCTCATGCGGCCTTGCTCGGGGAAAATCAAAGTCAGGCCTATCTGGACAGTGATATTGCATGCAAAACAGCCTTGCGAGGGAGAAAATAATCCCAATTTGATGAAATTTCAGCCTCAGACTCTTGGGCGAAATGAACACATTTAATGCTCAAAATCCTCTTAAAATATTTCACCACCGGATGTAAAGGGCGTATACTGCTGGGGATGCCTTATGCCCACATGAACTTTGATTTCCGGACACACGATTCTATGGTATTGTATTGAGATAGGAATTCTGCACTCTCAACCTTTAACTCATTGTCGCCTCGAATACACCCAATTTCACAAAAAATAAAGTGTTGTAATACGACTGAATTTTGTGGAAATTCATGGAATTTTCATATTTTATGTCGTTTAAGAATTCAAAAGGAATTTCTTTAAGAATTCAATAAGATATCCATAGGAATTCTATTTTAATTCCTTAGGTGAAAGAAATGGAAAAATTTGTATGAAAAGTCTCTAAGGAAATTTCCGCGGAATTCCTTTGGTAATTCCCAAGGAAATGTCTATACATGATCTTTATATAATCAATATTAAATATCGAAATTTCCGCATTAAATTTAAGGAAATTTCCTGCTTTCTTCCCGACACTTTAGAATAGAAGAAAAAGAATAAGACAGTTAAGAACTTTCCGTGGGAATGAATTACTTCCACTTTCTTTCACGTGGGAATTTTATTTGTAGGGTGGTAAAGAATATATTCCAAGAAAGCAACCCAAAATATCCCTTTTTACCTAAAGATATTAATTAGGACATTCAACCCCTATATATATTGGCCTTTAAATGACTCTTAAATCTCCAAATATAACGCTATCTTCTTCCCCATAATATGAGGTCAGTGACAATAGGCAAAATCATTTCATTTCAACCCCATCAACAGCAGCGTTGGTGGACTCTCTTGTTCTCGAGGGGGGCCACCATGAGAGGCGACATGAGTGCGAATGTATTCTTGGCTGTTTTTGAGTGAAGTGTGGAGATAAATTAATGGAAACGGTCTCTGTGACAGTCTGAGGGTAATTGATGAGCTTCTCGGATTCAATTGTAATTGATGAATTCTCTTCTCCGGGCGTCTCCACATTTTTTGGAGGGGCCGGGGATCTCTTTTGGAGTTCTCATGTCAGTATTTCGACATATACAATCGATCTCCTTTGTCCCGCTTTGCCAATATTTTTCCCGGAAATGCATGGAAACAAGGGGGAGATGTTAAGGCCAGAAGTGATGTACATTTGAAAGGAAGTTCTTTGAAATTTTTATTGACAATGTTTTGGTGCTTTTGTATTCATTTTTCTTTAAATTTAAATTCAGGATGAAAGTTGTTAATTTTGTAAGCTTTAGAAAAGAGATCAGGAGCTTTTTGAAGTTTCTATAGAAATTCGACAAAAGATCTTTCAATATAACTTTTTTTAGAGCAAGATTTAAAACAGATCCTTGGGTCACTTGTGAGCTTAGCAATTCATTTTCAAGTTCTTGAAAGCTCATTGATTTTAAAACTTCAGCTGAGTTTAAGAAGAACTTACTGACATTTTGAAAAATAAAAGATTTCAAAAAACCAAGCTTTAAGAAACTTGGGAAATCTGAGTTAAATTTTTAAGCTTTAGCCAAATTTAAAAAGTTCTTGATGAAAGTTCAACAAAATTTTAAAAATTCAAAAATTTTAAAAATTTTGAAGAGCTTTTCATTCTTTTTCTTAAAGCTTTCTCAAGAGCTTTTAGCATAGAAAACAATTAAAAACAAAGAAGAAAATTGAAATGTAGATCTGCTCAGAGAACTTCGGAACTGCTGGAAGCCTGGACGCTTTCGTGTGCATTTATACAAAATGTAGAGGTGCTGGAAGTCGTGTACACCATTTCGACCGTAATATTTCCCCCTTTCATGGAAAAATCGTTTTCATTCTTCTGTATATTGAACAATATATAGAAGCATCAGCAAAATCGCTGGTTGTCTAATAGTCATTGTGACGATTTTTTCCAACAGTTAGCTATTTTGGCGGGAAACTCTCAATGATATCAATTAGAATGAAATCGATTATCGTATTGGATTTTTCCAGGCATGGAAAATTGGCAAAAACTGTGGGAGAATCTACATGTGTTCTGTGTGGGGTGGGTTGAATGTGAAAAATGGTGTGGCATTGATTTCACTCTCATCTCATGCATAAGCAATGTACCTACTCCTTCATTTGCCATTGAGAGGCGCATCTCATGTGCTAGTCAAGCAATTTTTCGAGTCCTCAAGCGTGAGAACTCTCGAGTACTTGCCGTGGGCAACAGGGAAATACTTTCAATGTGTCGAGTGGTTTTCGCATTCATCGGCATCTTTTAGGTGCACTGACAACTGAAGTGATTCCCCTGTTATTGCTGATGATGGCAAACACATTATAAAGTGGTGTGGCATGTTGATACTAAAAGTTCATGCCCTCCCCTATCGATAGCAAAACGTGGGTGGGTCTTTGAAGCTTCGCTGCAGATGATTTCGCTTTTGTGCTGAGAGATTTCACTCTTGTCTCCTCAGAAAAGCTCTTTCACATGCTTATCGCTCTCGCCTCAATGGCCCATTCATGTGACTGGGTTGAAGGTCAAGGGGTCGTCTCTCTGACTTGCAGAATTTTTATCAGGAGAGGAGAGAAAGCCCCCATTCCTTCCATATGGAGGAAATTCAGGATTATCATCGTCTGTTCTTCGGTGTATCTCACATACGAATCCTATTAGTAGGAAAGTTGGGAATTCTTTTATGTCATTGAGGCTAAAGCAATCCTATTAATCTCGGAATTTCACTTTAATTAGGGCTTCATGGAACTGTTGAAGAGGGATCACTGTATAAGGCTCGCTCTATAGAGACACAAAACCTTCATTTAGCCCTAAAGTCTAAAGAGAACTGGAAGATGTGGTCAATTTCCTTTTGGATATAAATCGATTTCCGGAAATCTAATTATTTTATTCATGAGCGGACTGGGTTAGTGTAAATCGATAAAGGATGGTTATGACCCTCCTTTATTGGTGATTTCATTACTTGATTCTTAAGTGACAATAATAACATGTTTCTTGTGTAGATTATTTATTAACCGATAATTCTGTATATGTAGTAATTTTCTGAATTTATTGGATGATCTCTTCATCCTCCATATCTTTGGATGGTTTCATTAAGTCAAGACAAATAACCATACTTAGAAACTAATTTATTATTAAATTTAGCTCTCTATTTAAACACATTAGGATTAGATCATCATTTATTGTGTTTTTTTAATGTTTCTCTCTCGAAATATATGTTGTTGTCCACTCTCGCTCTATTTTCCGTAATTGCAAATAATTGATTGTGTTGGAAAATTTCACAAGCATATGGTGTAGCTTCATCCGCATATAAAAATCTCATCAAGCCTAATTTAACTTTTGTGAAGAAAACTTTTCCAATTTGCCGATGTTTTCCACTTGATGGTTTCTCTGTCGAAAAATGAGCTCTTTTCTGCCTAGCGGGTGGAACTTGGGGTGGGTCTCAAGTGTGAGATGATTGTCATGTTAAAGATGATTACTAACCTCTTCTCATTTTAATCTGCATATTTATTTCGACATTTTCCTTTCTCTATCTCTTTTGCCACATTGTGGGGGATGGCTCTTGAAAATTTTTCATTTGACCATGCTCTGTGACTTCCATTGTGTCACATAAACATTTTCTCCGGGCTAAAAGGGGTGTGTTGGGAGGAAGATTTTCCGTTTGTTGTTAAGAAAGCATTTCCCCAGTGCTTATTTGAATAAACATGAGATGGGGGTGGCTCGGAGACGAGGGTGGAAATATTGTGTGCTTCTGCCATCAAAAGCCGCTGAGTCTTGTTGCACTGAGAAATCATCAGAAAACTACCCCCTATTATGCAGAATAATAAACAAGAATATCTTTGGGTTAGTGAGAAAAATCGTTATGTCTAAGAAAATAGCTTCTTGTTTAGGAGTAAAATTTGAATGTTAATGTTAAAATTTTACGGGGTTTTATATCAAATGGCAAGTAAAGCTATAGATCCAGACTGTCAAAATTAGCCTTCAAAATACCTTCAATAAATTTGTTTTTATTTTCCAAAATATTTTTGCTAATAGTTTATATCTGATTTAAGACTATAATTGATTAAAGCTAAAGGTTACTTTATAACTTAAATTAAAATTTCGAGCAATCCTAAAATTGAAGATTAACCCAAAATTCACGGCTAGCTTAAATTTGACCTAAAGCTCAAGACTGGATCAAAGCTCGTCTAAAGCTCGAGATTGACTTAAGGTTCGTCTAAAACTCAAGGATGGTCTAAAACTCAGTTAAGTCTGAAAGCTGAATTAAAGCTTGTCTTAAGCTCATGTGTGGCTTAAAGCTCAAGATTGGCTTAAAGCTGACCTAAAGCTCCAGGCTAATTTAAAGCTAACCTAGAGCTTAAGGGTGGCTTAGGGCTTGCCTAAAGCTTAAGGCATAATGCTTCAGGCTAGTTTAAAGTTTATAGACAGCTTAAGTATGGCTTAAAACTTAAGCCTATCTTAGAACTTAAGGCTAGCCTAAAGCTCAAAGTTTGTGGCTAACTTAAGACTATTCTTTATTAAAAAAAAAATCTACTTTTGCTTATAAATATCCCAACGAACATCTCCAGTGACTCAAGTCACGCCTGGATATTTAGCATGGTGGATTCTTTTGCTTTAGCCTTTGTTATTGCACCCCCTAGAGTGCTCCACCCCGACTCCGCGTAATCCTTTTGCTATTTTGTGTAATCTCTCCTCTTGGGCTCGAATTCCAACTTAAGACATTTGATACCTCTATACCAGGCCCGAGGATATAAGTCATTATCACAGTGGATGGAATGTTTACTTGGGATACATTTTGGTTCTCTTGCAATTTGAGGCCAATGCTGAAAACCACACCGATGGCGGGTGAGAGAATGAAAGTGTTCAGAGGCGGCCCGGCAAGACATTACGGAGGGGGTGATTAATCACACAAGGGGTCAGGACAAATTGCTCAATTTTACCATGAGGCATCACTTTGGTCCCTGGAATCTCCTCCGCAAAACCTCCCCCAACACAAAACTATGCGCATCGTCTCCGGCGGAGGCCGTATCTTTTGATCTCAACACGAAACTATTCAAGTGGCAGCCCCAGAGTGAAAGTGTTGCTTAAGCCTTCAGAGCTCTGGCTCGCAATTAATTTTATGGCACTTATCTAACCTTTCGTCGGGGCACCATGTGAAGGGATTAGTGTCCCCGAGAGCACATCTCTTCTCACGCATTTTGGGTGACATTTGGGTGTCTCGTAAAAGGATATATTGCAACAATTTCTTAATTACACCGCACGCACATTTCTGTCTCAAGCACACATTTTAGCTGCAAAGCACCATCATTTCGACAATTGCTGGTAAAATTTAACATCTTTGAAAGTGATATTGTGTTACAGTTTGTTTCCGGAATGTTTTCGGAAGAATTTATCAAATTTTCCGAAAATGATCTCAATTCCAAATTGGACAGGTATTTTTTCCGGAAACTTATTTTTGTGTCCAGATGAACTCTATCTAACAGATTATCCGTTGGAATGTTGAAAAAATCGCATGATAATGTAGTCTGTGATAGCTTTTATCATCTTTTAGTATCAGCGTGAAATTAACCGCATCCACTTCAAATTCCGCCCTATTATGTTGTGAAATGGTGTGCTGCAAAATCAAAATTATGGACATTTTCTCCGACACATTGAAAATATTCATGCACATATCGATTTTAGACAGCCAGAATATGTGTCACACTCTGGGTTTTCGTCCAATTAATATACAACAACTCGTTGCGATAGAGATCTCTTATCAATGCTTTAACGCTCTGTTTGAACTCTATTTTGTTGTTGATGTTGCATTTGCAAATTGATGGATCGACCATCCACTTTTTGGTGCGTTAAACAAGAAATTTCTCAGTCACCATATCAGAAATTTTGTGCATGATGGATCTCTTCCACGGATATAATTCATCAAAATTCACAAACATTGATCCAATTAGTTGCTAAATGGAGGCTTTTACCGGACTCATGTTTGCTCATACATATTTCATGAAAAGTTTAATGATTGAGCATTTAAAAGAAATCTCTTCAAGATAGAGTCACTCTTTTCAAAAGAGGAAAAGAGCAATTTTGGTGGAACATATTTAATATATTCTTATGTAAAAGCATATAAAAGCTAATATGCAGTTTCTCGCTGACATAATATCCATCAACATCTTTCACATTGGCTGGGGAGGTGAAGTCAAAGACAGATCTGTGCTAAATTGGACGAATTCGTCAAGCCAGAAATTTGTCTCTTGCTGACTTGCCCTCATACCTGTACGCTAATGAATTTCAGGGGCTTTTTTGTCATCAGCCACAGAGTCTGTGGGATGATAGATTGAGATGAAGAACAATTGCCATTGGATCCACGTGGGAAATGCCATGAAGAAGTGAAGGGGTCTCAAAAGGTGAAACGATTAAGGCGAGTGTGGAAGGCAAGGAGTTTCGTAAATTAATCATTTTGTATACATTGCATTTATAATGCACATGGTATAAGATATATTAAAATCTATGTGCTAAAGTTTATATAAGAAGACACCATCAATCATTCCCTCTGTTTCGCCCCGAAAAACCACCATCGTGTTACTTGTTCCTGCGCTTCATCCCCTCCCGGAGTGTCTGGCAAAATGCAAATTATATCCAAAGTTGACTCTCTCCGGCGAAAGATACGAGAGAGGCTGTTTTTTCCCTCATCCCACCCCATCATCATTTTCCCCGAGATTAAAATTCATCTCATGTCAAGTTGAAAGCGATAAGAACAACATTTACAGTAGTTGTAACCAACTTTGAAGCCACAATTGCTTTCGATATGAGCAAAAGAGAGAATCTCCACCAAAGTCTTTCACACTAATAATATGACTATGTGCAACACAAACTTTCTCAAATGGTGTTTTGCTGGTCAAAATCTAAAACTAATTACTTTATTTCTCCCGTTCTCTCTCATACACAGACGAGCTTTACAGGGGGGTGGGGGAGGGGGAAGCTCCTCTCTGTAATGGGCTGTTTCCATGGAAAACCAAAGCCCGGTTTACATTTAGATTTACCCCCTGTGTTACAGAGGGTAGGAGATTTGGCAAAAAGAGGCCTCTGAACTCTGCTACTCTCTGCACAAAATCCAGTCTTAGAGATGGAAAACTTGGAGGTTACACAACTTGCAAGTTTCCGAGACAAAAAGCTTTCACATCGACGAATTTCCACTAAAGAGATTTGATTAAGTATTGAATTAATTTTTTTATGTAAATTGTTGATTAGTTGAGTTAAAAATTTATATTAATTTCAATTTGTAAAGGTAAATCATGATAATTTAGAATCTTTGATAATATTCTGTACTTTTTTTTAAATAATAAATTTGAATTGAAAGTCAAATAGCACAAAAATCCTTGAATTAAAATTTTTCAACCTTTGAATAAATATATTTTAGGTAGTTTTACGAATTATTTGAGAAATTTAATAAATTCTCTTCTTTTAAAATAATGGTTCCCCCGGCGCAAAGTATTCTTGACACTTAAGAATAAATCACTGCAATTTGTCAGAGAATCATCCGCGAGATGCTGGATGACATGAAATAATTGTGGAGCTGCTAAATATTTACCTTTAAGGCCTCTTGGCTGTTTTGATTAATGTCCCCCTCATTGTGCCATTTACGCTCATCCCGTTTAACCTGAGGAGCTTTAGCTAATTCTTTATACCATTTTCTTCTCTTTCCAGGTGAGTGTCAAGTGCCCGAAACAGAGAATCGCGAGTGAAATCAGTGGTGAGGCTGGTTGTACAAAAAGAAAAAAACGTGGAGATACGAAAGAAAAAAAAATCTGACCAAATGTTGGCCTTTCATAACGAGCATATATCAAGTAAGTAGTGAGGCAGGCAAAGTGATATTGACTGGGTAGGGACCTTTGCAAACTCCATCTCAATCTTTGAGCAATAAATAGAGCTCTAAGTGGGCCACCATCTGCTCCCTGGGAAATGATCGAAATACTCACAGAGAGGACACAAAATGATTTCTGATTTTTTTTGCCGGGCTCTGCAGAGGGGTAGATTTTCTAATGGCCCATCGCCGAGGACCTCCACCCCCCAAAACACATGAGCTCAATCTCTCTCCGTTCTTTTGGGTGCTTCATGAACCTTGAAGGCGACTAAGCTGTTATATTTTGACACTGTGTGCTGCCAGACTTTTCAAGCTGTGCTCGCCACCGACCCACCGACATTTTTCTTATGAAATATGACACAATAATATAAACCGCCATCAGCAGCAGTTTTTCCATTTCACCCCCAAAACAACAATATGAGAAGTCTCTGTTTTTCCTCATCTCTTTTATTCTGGGAGGTTCTTTCCCCCCAAAAAGGGCTAACAATTGGCAGGTTCTTGGAAACTGTGTTTTGACTTTGAATATTTGCCGCGAAAACTTTTAAAAATTCAAATTTACGTAACGAAGTCTTTGTTTAACTAATCCAATCAGAAATGGCAAATACGCCATCACCGTCTATCGCCAAGGACGAAACAGCACGAAATGTGTGAAATTAATTCCACCAGAAAATCCTCAACTTTGCAAATGCTTTCGTGTTGATTTTTTTCCCGCCCCCGTACAACCCGGTAACATTTCAATTAAACCAAAACCCAATTACTCCTGCAGCTTTTCATGCATCACACTTTTATTGGGTCTGGCTTTTTGTTGTGCGCCACTCTTTCTCGCCTGTACTTATTGTTGTGTACACAAAATGACCATCGAGGGACAAGCGCTGATCACACATTGCATGAATTAAAATCATAATATCGCAGGATTGAAACCACATTGCTGACCGATGGTTGTGTTTGAATTGGAAAAATTCAAAATGTTTTTATTCAACATGCCAAGAGAGATAAATTAAATGAGATTTTCTAATGTGGGAGAACTTCCATGGTTTTTGGGTGAAAAATCGCTTCGAAGAAAGGCAATTATATAAATTAGACGAAACATCGAGAGGAAAGAAACACTTTGGTATAAAAATTCGATGAGAGAATTTTCATGCAATTTCCTGAGAATTAATTGAATTAGTGTATCAAAGAGGTGTCTGTTTTATTTTAAGACGGAGTTTTCCACTCTAATTTCCGTGTCAGATGTGTGTTTTGAAAGGAGGAAAAAGAACGAGCAAGAAAAAAGTTGGTAATCTTTGTTCATTTTCCCTCTGACATGTATATTTTCTCACTTTTACTGTGGTGGAAATTTTAATTCTTGGATAATACCGATAGTTTCCTCCTGATATTTATCAAGAGAGAGATAAGGGTCATAAAGATGTACATTACTTTTAGCCTTTTGTTTGAAAGTTTCTCAATATTTTCTTAATTTCAAAAGCTTTGAATTAGATTTAGATTTGAGAAGGGTGCCGATCCTGATTAGAATCAGCTGCACCAAGGCCGCCAAACGGGCCCATTATGTATTCCCTTTTTATGAATCAGCTCAATAATAAGCTCAATAAAAAGCTCAATAATTTATTCAGATAAACTCCAAAAATACTTTAGAAATATCTCCATAAACTTTCAAATTTTATTAAAAGCTTCGCCTGATCTTCACAAAGCTTTTAGCGAATTGCTGAAGCTCAAGAAATTATCTAATTATAAAAGCTTTACAATTTTTCAAAATTTACAGCAATTTTAGAAAAATTTATATATGAATGACTAAAATTTATATTTTTTTCTTAAACTTCAAGAAGTTTCTTTAAACCTCTACAAAATTTTAAAAATCTTAGTTCCATTATGCGGAATATTTTAATATAATAAAAAAATATTTTCAAAAATTATTAAAACTCACATGTTAGTCTAGAAAGGTTTTGAAAATGATCAAAAAGCTTTTTAAAGCTTCAAAAAAATCTTCTGCAGTTTTAGAAAATTTGGAACTAAGTAATTTATTCAAATTTTGCATTTATTAAGTCCAGCAATTGCCTTAAAAACCAAAAACCTAAAATGATAAAGCTTTAAACCTGACAAGGGGCTAAACAATATTTTATGTTTAGTGAACCTTAATCGGAAGATCAGCAGATCGGCACGCCGAGTGAACCTTAATTGCGTATATGCGCGTAAAATGCTCCTTGTACTTCTTCCACTTTCAAAGATTCTCGCGTAGGTACACTTCTGACCATTATATTTCCCCCTTGATGCCTATCTTCACCCTTCCAATTACCGTGAAAACTGCAAAAACTTTATTTCTCAATTTGTTTAGAATTTCACGATGATAGGCTTTAAAAACTTACCCAATTGATGTGACAATGATTTATTGTGAATCTCAAAAGACTTGGGCGCGCCTCTCGTGTGAAAAGAACTTGTGTAAAAGTTTATAATTTCAAGCACGATTTCCCATTACACCATCCGCCAATAATACACCCCATGAAAAGAGTGTATGCGCACTTATGATAAATTTATCTAAATGTATAAAAGTTTCTCTGGCAAATTGAGGGGCTGAGTGGGTATTTTATAAAATATTGTTTTGAGTGTCTGGAATTGAGGGGTTGGGGGTGGCTCTCTTGCAGAGCGATGCACGAGCTTTCACCCTTGTTAACTGCACGCGCCGCACATTTTCGTGTTATTCGATTATTCAACTATTTAAATTTAATTAACCCCAACACGGAAAGAAGATAAATATTTGATGGCGGAGCTTCTTTTTTTGCACCCTCAGGTAAAGTTCTTTTGGTGTTGGAGGAGTAAAGAAAAAGAAAATGAAGAGGCGCGCGCAACATGAAAGCTTCTGCGTGTTGCATTTGATTCATTCATAAATCAAAAGTTGGATAGATTGAGGATGAAAGGGTGAAAATGAGCGAAAAAGGTCAAAAGACTTGGGGATGGATTGTTGTGTTTTTTTCGTTTTATAAAGAAAGCAATTTAGACGGTGTTCAGGGTGGCGCTTTTTTGTGTCAATTTTCTTTAATACATTCACATTTTTTTTATGTTATTTGTTCAATTATATATTTTACATATGGGGTTGGGTTATTAATTATGACACGCTAAGCGTCGTGAACCTCAGATTTAAGGGCATAGTCAAGCAAATGAAAGCTCCAGATTCAAGCTCTGCGAGCTACTCAAAGCTTCGAGATAAATACCGCGGCGCGACGCGGCGGTGAATAGAGGAAACAGTCGTCATCTGTCCTCTCGCTTCTTTCTATTCCTTTACTCTTCTCCGAGATGCACACGAGGAAGTTTTTATTACCCCGACGGCCCCGACCGACATTCACACACATACACAAACACATTCAACTCTCGCTATGTGGGACGTGAAAATATTTTCGCAAGAAAGTTGAACTGAGGATTTGACAAGAAAATATTTAGCGATAAAAATCCTTTATTTTTTTTTTCAAAAATACAAAAATCTTGTTATTTATATAAATAATTTATAAATAAAAATTACTTTGATTTAGCAAATCACTTTTTTGTATAAACTTAAAAAGTGATTTTCCAATCTTATTTTTCATAATGTTTTTTAAACGTGAAAGAATCTATTATAAATACTTTTTTTTTAATTTCATGCGTAAAATTATGAAAATAATTATTATAAATAATGGTTATATTAAATTATCACTTGGATTTTTTCCTACATAAAACGTGAAGGATTTACTTTTATAAATATATCAAAATATTAGGATATAAATTTCCTAAAAACCCTACTTTTGACTCAGAACCTATCTTAGGGCTCCGACAGACCTGCGCTTAGCGTGGAAGACTTAGCGGCTAAAACGGGACTTTAACTGTAGTCTGTTCGGATCGCGCTTAACCTAAGCACCAGAACAACTTTCTAAGGAAATTACTTTGCTAAAAGCAGGTCTATCAAAGCCCTGGGCCTCGTTTTAGCCACTAAGTCTTCTAGGCTAAACCCCAAGTGTATGCACGCCTTTAGGCCCTTTACACACATGGGTTTAACCGAGAGAAGGTTTAGTCAGTTAAAAGCCGAAGACAGTTTAATCAATGACAATTTCAGTGCGACAATAATCAAAATTGATGTTTTCTAAATGCTAAGCCGCATTTATAGTGCGGACGAACTGTCTTTGGCTCTAAACTGACTAAACTTTCTCTCGGCTAAACCTTATGTGTAAAGGGCCTAAGCCTCAAGTGTATGCACGCTTTTACACACATGGGGTTTAGCCGAGAGAAGACTTAGCAAGTTTATAGCCAATGCCAGTTCGTAGACACTATAAACGCGGCTTAGCATTTAGAAAACAGCAATTTTGGCCTAAGTCTTCTAGGCTAAACCCCAAGTGTATGCGTCTTTCAAAGGCTTCAAGAAGGCTTTCAAAGGCTGTTTAAGAATGCTTTCTAAAGCTGTTTAAGAAAGTTTTCTAAGGGTTACTAAGAAAGCTTTCCAAGACTTTATGAGAAAGCTTTCTAAAGCTGTTTGAAAAAGCTTTAACGAAATCTGCAAAAGCTCTGCAGAATTTTCAAAAGCTTAACAGAACTTCAAAAGCTCTAAAAATATCCGAAAGCGTGACAATTTCTGCAGAGCTTTACACCTTTACAGCAATTTTTGAAAGCTTTGAGTTACCGAACTATTTTTTAAAGTTTGGGAATTTCCGATCATAATATCTCCAGAGGAGAATGTTTATAAATTAGAAGTTAATAAAAATTTAATCAGTTCTCTGATGTTTCTGAATAGGTTCTCTGAGTAAATTCAAAATTAAAGCTGAGAAGCTGAGGTTTGTTTGTGAATATAGGATTTTTGGATTATCTATATATATAAAGAAGAGTGTGCATATATGAATTGGCCAGATTACCCCCAAACCATCATATCTCGATCGGACGTGACCTCAGGAGTCCGAAAATACCCATCTCCAAAATGTGTGTGTGTGTGTGT